>JAJIZL010057240.1:22234-39371 GCA_023969395.1 Amblyomma maculatum
TCGCTTATACGTAAGGAACATACGGAGGAAGAAATGAAGCATGTGAACTTTGTCGTTACCCGCTAAATTACAGCAGCCCGAATTGTTTAATTAGTCCGCCGCATTGCTTTTCAGTTGATGCATTTTTAACAGTGGGTGGTGTAAAAGCGACTTCAGCTGACTGTCAGCTGTGCCTTCCTGGAAGTTGCACACATATATCTTACATCCCTTGGATCCCCCCCCCCCCCCCCCATTTATTACGTAGCCTGATATGTCCGCTGAAAAAGAAAGTACATAAACAACGTGACAACCACTGCGCTGAGAGTGCTTCTAATTATCCACTAGGCTGGCACCAATCTTCTGTTATATATAGGAATGGTTCGGCCTGGTTTCATAATAACTACCCGAGCGTGGATCATAGGGATTATTATAATACACCAATAAGTAAGGGTACCTACGTTTCGTTCCACGCATTTTCATCTCCAGCGTTTCACGTCGCACAAGCAAAGTAGTGTTTTCCACAACTAGAAAAGACTTCAATGGCGTCCCTGCGTTTTCTCGGCCGATCCTTCGGATACCCGGTTTCCGCATCTTTCTTTGCATTGCCGAGCGTATAACCTTGCACGTGGTATTTCAATGTTGTGGTACGAGATGCGATCACGATCATATTCAAAAGCAAAGCTTAAGTACAAAAAAACAACAACATCGAATTCTGTGAACACATGCATAGCCGACGTTCATCTTTGCCATTGCAGTCAGCTTTTCATAGAAAGAAATCGGCTAAACAACGAGCTCAACACACGGTTCAACTTTTGATAACCGACATAGTTACCTGGGAACAGGAGGTACCACGCGAGCGAGGACCAGCTCCTCTGTGTATGTTACTTCTCACAGTGACGAAAACGAACTATTAAAAAAAAGAAAAAACATCGCATTTTTGCAGCTGTGGGTGGAGAACCTATGGCATCAAATGGTCGAATTTTTGTGCCTCATAATCGGTTGAGCCGAAAATAGCTCTTGCTTCTATTCGTTCGCCCACATGAAGTAAAGAGAGCTGCGGTTGAGTTACGCTCTGACCTGTTGGGCACCGGGCAACAATAGATATTTTGAAAAACGCTTTTTTGAAGCACCTGCGGCATTCTGTTAGATAGTAGCTATTAGAAACGTATTTGTGAGAAAAGTCCGTTCTTTCAATGTGAAATGTGGATTTAATAGATGGTTTGAGCGTCTAGCGCTGCCAGTAATTCGGGCACAGCAGGGTCGAATTGCCAGCCGCAGGGCACAGCTTCAGCGCGAGAGATGGGCGCCGGAGACAAGCGATGGTGATGGCGATGCCGCAGCGTTTTCTGTTCTTTGTCTTCTTTACATTTCTCCCACGTGAAGAAGTCGCCATTCTGGCGACTCAGGGAGAAGAGACGACCAGAGGGTTGTAATATGGCTTGAGGCGGCTAACGTGGACAACCTCGCGGCCGCGACGGCGGTGGTCGGAAGAAGGGGTGACTGGCTCGATGACGTAGTTCACATTGGATGTGCGTTCCAAGACGCGATAAGGTCCATGGTATTTGGTTTCTAGTTTGTTGGTGGCAGGAACGCATAGCCAAACGAAGCTGTCGGCCAGGAACGTGGGAGCAGGGGTATCGCTATCATGCTGATCTTTGCAATAGCCTTGAGTGTTTGAGGTAAACGTGCGAGCTAGCTGACTGAATTCCTCGGCTTTCTGTACAATATCTGACAAAGCACTGTACTCAGAGGCATCTGGATGATATGGTAAAATTGTGTCCAGAGTACAAGGTGGTTCACGGCCGCATAAGAGAAAGAAGGGAGAAAAACCAGTTGTTGCTTAGGGGGCAGTGTTGTACGCGAACGTTACAAATGGCAGTACCTGGTCCCAGTAGGAGCTTCCAGATTAAGATGTAACATACATTGCGAGCGCTCCGTGAGGTCGTTTGCAGGTGGTACGCAGTTGTAGCCCGATGTATCGATTTGAAAGACGACATGAGCTCTTGCACTACTTCGTAAAGAAAGACACGACCTATATCACTCAGTAGCTCGCGAGGGGCGCCGTGTCGAAGAATGAAGTGGTGCAGAAGAAAATGGGCTCCCTCTCGGGCTGTCGCCGCGGGAAGTGCAGCCGTCTCGGCCTAACGGATCAGGTGGTCGACTGCGACGATGACCCATCGATTACCAGCGGCACTGCATGGTAGCGGACCATAAAGGTCGATTCCCACGCGATCAAACGGGCGAGCTGGACACGGTAAAGGCTGGAAAGGGCCAGCGGGGTGGCGAGAAATCTTGCGTTGTTGACAAGCGGTACAAGGGCGAATGTAGCGCAGTACGAAATTGTACATTCACCGCCAGTAGTACCTCTGACGAATTCGATCATAGGTTTTCAGGACTCCAGCATGAGCGCTTTGCGGGTCAGTGTGATGGTGGGCACAAACCTCGGAGCGGAGGTGGCGCGTAATGACAAGAAGCCACGCTCTGCCGTCTGAGTTGTATTTCCTTCGATAGAGAAGGCCGTCCCGAATGGTGAAATGGGAGGCCTGTCGGCGGAGTGCCCGAGGATGCGTAGCCGCGGAAGTAGTGCGAAGGATATCTAGCAGGTTAGAAACCCAAGGATCTTGTCGTTGCTCGAAAGGCATATCCTCAATGGTGAGTGCTGACAAGGAGGCTTGAGGAGGGGATGATGAGTTAGGCGAGCGCACCGGTGACCGAGAAAGAGCGTCGGCGTCAGAGTGCTTGCGGCCAGAGCGGTACACTACACGGATGTCGTATTCCTGAAGCCTGAGAGCGCAGCGCCCGAGACGGCCAGACGGATCCTTGAGAGACGCAAGCCAGCAGAGAGCGTAATGATCTGTAACTACCTCGAAGGAGGCCTATCACATAAAAGAAAACGGTGATAAATGTGTAAGCGACACTTCTGTCAAACTGTATAACAAGGAAAACCATTTTCTGCGCACCTGTTGTTGACCAGGAGTTGATTGGCTGTACCCCCCTCTCTCATTCCCCTTGTTCTTTTGCTGTGATTCTGACTATATAAGGCACTTTCACACAAATAAACTCAGTTGATAGTTTGCGCTCTGTCTGTCTCCTTGGCTTTTTCCTGTGGCTGTCTTTTTATAGCGCATCTTGGTTCCTTTTAAGCAATGCACCAACTCGCCCAACAAGAAGTTCTTCTAAACTACCTCGAAGGAGTGGCCGTATACGTAAGGGCGGAACATCGTTACAGCCCACACGATTGCTAAGCACTCCTTTTCGGTAACAGAGTAGTTGGACTCGGCTTTGGTAAGAGCACGGCTTGCGTAGGCGACAACGTATTCGGAGAAACCAGGCTTGCGCTGGGCGAGGAGGGCGCCGAGGCCGACACCACTGGCATCGGTGTGAAGTTCTGTAGGTGCAGTAGGGTCGTAATGGCGAAGGATTGGCGGTGACGTCAGAACATTGCGCAGTGTCCCGAATGCATCATCGCATGCTGGCGACCAAGAGGAGAGGTTAGGGGTGCCTTTCAAGAGCTGTGTAAGGGGGGCTATGATGGTTGCGAAATTCCGAACAAAACGACGAAAGTACGAGCAGAGGCCCACGAAACTTCGCAGTTGTTTCAAAATGGTCGGTTTCGGAAAGTCAGCGACGGCGCGCAGCTTCTCAGGATCAGGCAGAACTCCATCTTTACACACAACATGTCCGAGTATTGTGAGCTGGCGGGCACCGAAGCGGCACTTTTCGAGGTTCAGTTGAAGGCCGCCGCGGGTTAGGCAGGTGAAGACCTGGCGAAGTCTAGTCAGGTGGGTCGGGAAGTCGGTTGAAAAGACGGCGATATCATCGAGGTAGCATAAACAGGTGTTCCATTTCAGGCCGCGCTTTTCTTTGTCTTTGTCTTTGTTCTTTGTCTTCTTTACAAATGCATAACAAAACCATGATTTCAATATTGATACGACCCTGGACACAGTTAAAAGAGCAATCGCGAGAGTTTTTGACAATTATTAGAGGACGAAGACAAGCATCCCAAGGGAGGGCACATGCATATATCAACTCGCAAGCTTGATAGAAGTATGAGAGGGACGAGAGAAGTTGCAATGGGAAAACATTTCTCACCAAACACAAACTGTGCGCTGAAGAATGCTCCGAGGGCTCTTCATATGTCGTTTAGACCAATAACACGCAGACGAAAGGGCAAGTCGCACGGATTGCGCATAGGTTCCGCATGTACGTTTCCAGCCTGGATCTAACCGCTGATACAATAAAGCTGCAGCGACTCATCGCTATAATTATTACGGGGGCGTTGCACATAAATAACACTCCACCTGTGCTGTTCGGACGGAGGAAGTACTTACCGTTTGTAGAAGCAGCTAGAAAGAGGATATACCAATTGCATCAATGAGAACATGTTCAATTTAGCAAGGTATTGACTGTCTTAAATGGATTCCAGTAAATGACACAGGATTCGTCTCTACAAACAGTTTACTTACTACAGCTAAGATTGTGCATTTATTGGGGCATCGAGATTAATGGTGCACAAAACTGGCTTCACAGCAAACAAAACTACGCCGTAATCCCACAATCTTTATACGTGACGAAAAACTCGGTACTGCCACTCATGTCCTCAAAATCTTAAGGGCCGCACTAATTCTCTAATTTACAGTCTCGACACAAGCCTTCAACGTCTGAGAGTTAATGGTCGTAGCATTGACGTGACCGCTGTTCACCGCTGTATGGCGCTTTCACTGCTAACCACACCGCCTGCATCTCACAAACAGGGCTTTCATATTGTACAGCGGTGCCATACCTAAAGAGCTTTATACAGAAAAACGTCCACTAAAAAAAGTTACAGAATTGTGCTTAAGTCTGATTAGGAGCGGAAATGATGAAATGCACTTTACAGGACTGTTTTCACTGTCTCATCATTGTCATCCATTCTGTCATCATCACTATCGATACTATGATTATCAGCTATATGCACCGTCATTTTCACAGATGCTATACCATCATTATCTATAACGGCAGCGTCATTATCATTGCTACGGTCATCACTATCATATCACTAACTGCATCGTCGTTGTCATCGGTACTGTCATCTTCACGCTACACAAAAATTACGATCACTATCTTAGTGGTTTGCGCGCTGGGCAGGGGATCGTAGGAATAGTGGTTAGAATCCTTGTGGAGACTGACCTTTTTTTCTTTTTAAGTATCAGGTCGTGCAAACATTTCCGGCGAACATTTGTTGCGAACATTTCCGCAGCCCATGAGCAAAGACAAGATTTCGCCTTAAATGCTAATGAGTTTAAGACCTCTCATCACGAGACGTTCGCATTAGAGTTCTTGCGAAGTATAGACTAAACAGCGCATGGTGCGATCTTTACACGCATTACGCTTACTGTTACATAATCTGTCATACAGGAGTGTCCAGAAACGATGTCCGTGTTTTGTTAATCTTACACTTATGAGAAGTCTGCACGAATAGAAGCAGCTGAGTACGTCAACCAAAAATTTCATCTGGCTGCGCAAATCTTTGGCCGAGTGCAATGTCGCTTCTTTTTCGATTGAGGTTCTTAGCAGTTATTGGGAGCAGTACTGAACAGTTTTATAATGTTCTCACGTAATCTGGTTGGTTGGTTGGTTTGTGGGGTTTAACGTCCCAAAGCAACCCAGGCTATGAGAGACGCCGTAGTGGAGGACTCCGGAAATTTTGACCACCTGGGGTTCTTTAACGTGCACTGACATCGCACAGCACACGGGCGCCTTGCTTTTCGCCTCCACCGAAAAGCTGCCATAAAATTTAACGTTCTGCCCATTGTGAGCCTCTCTGAAAATTTCCATCGCTTGATAACATTATATACAGGGGTACTTACTTCCTTCCATGGCTGATTGATCACCTGGAAGAGAAACGATAGCCGTGAGAAATATTATCGATTCTGAAATATGAGGGTGCGCTTCGTTATATATTTCAAGTGAACATGTGGGGTGCATGCTTGGCCTTAAGGCAACATATAAGACATGGACCCTGGTACGCACCCATGGTCACTCAAGTGCAGGTGTTCTTGCTGGTTAAAAAGTAGCCTCCAGTAACGATGTCACTTTTCGACGCGATGTCAGGCGCCTCCAAAGTGCTTTCCAAGAAGGCTCGTTGACACTCAACTTAGAAAAAACACATGGGCGATGCTCATGGGCCTTTTCTATGGCAAGGCAAATAATAGGTGGTTGATGCACTGCTGCTGCGGCCTAGCCCAGAAAGAATTGCTCTACTAATTCAATATATATAGTCTAAACTGCTGCGCTCTGCTTAGCAACTGTGAGGAACAATGCAGTGAGAGGCGACGCATAATTCGTACGTAAAATAAATTAGGAACAAAATTGATAGTTGTTTAGCCACAGCTACCTTGAAGTTTTACTTTTAAAAGCGCGTAAAACGTTTAATGCTTAGCGAGGCCCATTCGGTTTCATTAAGCCTAAACTTCAGTAAGCTTAGGAAACCGCAATTATGTCCGTGTGAGGTCAGACATGTTCAGATTTCATTTCACTCTCTGTGTTTTGTTACTCCCAGTTACTGTATACATGCCTAAGCATCTTTGTTCTAGACCTTGGCTTCAACCACGGTAATAATGATCACTCATTATAAACATGTAGAGTTAAGCTCGGCTGGGTTGTTGCCATGGCGAAACTTAGTTAGGCGGCCGGAAACCGGAAATCATCTAAATATATCGTGCTAGACTAGAGGTGCTCTTGAACTAAAAGTTGTTATGCACCAACCATGCCATAATGAAAGCAAAGCAGAGGGAAAAAATGATCGCCAACCACGCGGTGCTGCACAGCCCCGTTTTCGTTGTTTACTCCCGGCCGGTAATCAGCAGCCGTCCTGCTAATAACGAGGAGTTGTGCTTTTAGTGAAACGTGGCACTAGTGTATGCTACGAGATAGAAAGCGATGCCTCTCTTGGCATGTAACGAATATCAACACGCACGTAGGCACGGCTGGAACCTTCCGACAAAGAACATCCTTCTTTTCAGACTCTAAATTGCTCAGTGGATTGGTGGCTCACACACACAAAAAATAGCCAATGTCGAGGGAACGCCTATGCTCAGCATCAATTAGCCCAGCCTCGTCCTCGGTCGTGTAACGAGGCGCCACCGTAGCCTGACAGAACCGACTGTGGTTCTTGAAATTGAAGCTCTCAAATACTACCGGGTTTTATGTACCAGTCTATTATAGCTTCTCACTCTTTCTGAAAGCCACTCGCTGCCCAATGATCTCTTTAGTCTCTTCTTCCTGACTGACCACCTCCGCTCTGTGCAGCGAAGCGCTCCGGCTCGGCGAAGAACGGCAGCTGCCCGAGACGTCCACGCAGTGCTGGCACTTCCTACGCTTTACCTAACATGACATCTATAGGTAATCTGCACTAAACATGTTCGCCAATCAGCTTTAGATGGCGTTAACGAATTTTCACATTCAATCCAGAGCACAATTTATCCCTCCCAATACGGCGCAGCCTCTGTGCCCATCAATAAATTGACGGAATAATTGTGTCATTTGATTTACAAACCTTTGCCACCAGCGGCATATTATCCAGCTGGGACACACGGTACCCTCGTTTTACCGTTTCAAGGCAGTTTTCATACCGTTCATACCCGTATCCACGTCACAACCCGACGGCACTGTCAACAGTGGCTACCCCTTTAAACTGAACTGAGAAATTCCTCACAAGAAAGTGTGCCTTTTATTCGCAGTGTTCGGTGCCAAATGTCCCCGAGTGAAAGTACTCTTGTTGAAAGAGACTGCAGTGGCTGGCACAGCCCGCCATATGCCGTCGTCTGCTTTACTGACGGCAGATCGTGGTGTTTAGCACAGCCTACGGGCAAGTCCAAACCTAAGCTATCGTTGAGAGAGTTTGCCAGCGCCATCTTCCTGCTCGGCGGTGGACGCGTACACCCTACTACGTCGCAAGTGTCACGAAGGCACGAGATTGAATAGGAAGATTGGAAACTATGTGACAACCCTCTGGCGCTACATATGACAAGGCCGCCAGTCACGAGCCCTCGTTAAGGTAATCAGCAAAAAATGCAGGAAAAGGAGAGGCTTCTTAATGAGATGCACAAGCGAGACAAGCAAAACAAGAACGAAAGATAAACAGAAAAGTATAAGGGTTGTTTTATGTTGATCAGCCTGAAGCAAAAATATATTAATGTAGAACTGATTTAAGAGTAGAAAAAGGGAGCACTTCATAATGATCGAATGAAAAAATCTCGTGTGCTTGCCTTTGTGTTAGAGGCTTTGACTCTCTTAGGAAATTCATAACTAAGCTAATTGTTTGTCGGTTATATAGCTTAACGAGGGCTTCGAGTCTTGCGGCCTTGACTTCGTAGACAACCTCAAAGGGTTATGGCACAGCTCCCACCCTCTCCGTTAGATGACGTTTCTACGTGATAATCGCGGTATCAAAGGACATTCCACTTTCACGGTTACGGAGGAAGGTGGGGTTAGCGAACATTGTTAAGGATAGGCTGCACGCAACGTGCTTACGTTGAGTGCTGCCTATCCCCAACAATGTTCGTTTTTTGGGTGCTCACCCAAACATGTAACAGACTGAGAAGTCTGTCCAGCACCTCCATCGGTGCAGCACTGGACACCAAATTCGGAGGTCGTTGGCTCGAATCCCACGGCAGTATTTGGTTATTTTTTTCTCGGTTTTGCAATCAATTATCTCCACGATTACAAAGTCCAGCGCCCATGTATAGGTTCGAAAACCACGCACGACGCATCGCTAACAGATTCGCGTGGACCATCGGATGTAAATATTCGCTCCTTGATTATTAAAAAGACGTCTATACAATATGATGTGTTAGTTCCATGTGCCATTATGTGCGTCTGAGAACGCAGACACGTTGGCACTGGTGACTTGTTATAAATCCTGATTACATTCAACCATAAGTCATGTGCCCCAGCAGCCTGAACAGCTCAACACGAATCTTGTCTATAAGACACCGCTGACTGGGTTGCGCCGACACTGTAGCCAGTCAGAGCACAGTGCGCCACTCACGGGAAATCATCGATCGTAGCTGAAAGCGTAGTCACTTACACGACAGCAGGCAGAGCCTTCGATTTGGTGGAATAAGTCCGGTCGCTCTTCCGTGTCGCCGGCCGTCAGAAAAGAGGAAAGGACCTGTCCCTGGACAGCGCGCACGCAGCAAGGCCTAGCTAGGTAGACCCTGGTAGATACCTGCAAGGAGAACAGAGTAGGTAATGAGGCACCTGTCGCTGCCCGAACAAAGTCGACAGATGACAGCACTTCGCGGGCAGAGAGGACTATCATAAGTACCAGAAGCCGGGCAAAAGAACTCAGGTCGCAGGTAGCAGAATAAGCGAGGCCGCAGAATAAGCGAGGCCTCAGATGCAACAATTGGCTCCGATCATTTCTTCTTCTTCTTCTTCTTCTTCTTCTTCTTCTTCTTCTTCTCCCTCGTTGTAATGGCACACACCCACAGTGGGGGATTGGCCAGAATTCGTTGTAGGTGACATAATATTTTTGATAATGTCGATTTGACTATATGATACAGATAACCTAATAATTAGGAGCTAGTGTTGCTGAAATAACTTGAAATTTTGAGGCGATGTAATAGAAAGCAATGAAAAAAAGGAATAAAATTGTAAATTACTAAAAATAATAATAATAAGAAAAAATACAATTCAGACAGATCAGCGCTAACACACAAATCTTCCAGTAGCAATATTATAATTATGAAGTAATTCACACACCGGTTTTAGGGCATACCCTTTGACTGTTGCACCAAAGGAGAGGAGGACAGGAACTGTAAATGGCAGTCCTAGGCGAGCAAGAGGCATTTCTAGATAATGTCTTCTCTGAGTAGCATACCTGTGGCAGGAGAGGATGTAATGTTCAATTGTTTCCACGTCATTACATGACGCACAAAGATTGGACGGCATGAATCCAGAGCGACATAAATAAAGATTGAGGGAAGGAATTCTACAACGCATGAGCGTCATGGAAACCTCACATTGCCTGGAGGTACAACATCGGACATTCCAATGGAAATTTAAATGATTAAAATCCGTAGTCGCAAGGAGTGGCTCATGGCTCAAGGAGTTTAACGTTTGAAATCGTTCAAAACGGGATATATTTAGCAAGATAATATTGGGTACAACATCGGCAACAGACCCACTGAGAGCTGAATTTGCTAAATAATCCGCCTTTGTATTAGAAGCGATGCCGCAGTGTCCCGGAACCCACTGAAAACGTACTTCCTGTAAGTGTATCGGAAGGAAAAACATCAGGGTTTGTTTCAAAAGACGCATTTTTGGACTTTCTAATGCTGCTAAGAGTGACAGGCAGTCAGAGAGTATGATTACGTGAGTAACATTACCGGAAACGTTTTAAAGGGCCAAACCAATTGCAAGCAATTCAGCAGTAAATATTGGTGTGTAATCAGGGATCCGTACAGAAAAACTCCAATCAAGTGCTTTGGAGTAAATCCCTATTGCTGCTTTTTCATTTCGTTGTGAGGCATCTGTGAAAATAGCTACGTGTCGTGGATATTGTAATAGATAATCTTCAAGGTGTCCCTTTATTACCGTGGTAGTCAAGTGTTTTGCATTAGATGGCAACGACTGGTCAAAGCACAGTGTGGAAGTAGCTTGAACATTGCCAACGCGTCTTACTGACCTAAGCGAAACTGCAATTTTGGACAGCAAGGACTGAGTAAATACAAATTGTGGTTGCTTATATTGCGGCCAATGATAATCTAGAAACTGAGATTGGTGTGTAATAAAAATGGGAGAAGCCACTCCAGACAGAGATTCCAGTGCTCTTAAAAAGGTTCGCACAGTTAGCAGCTCAAATCGAGAGTTCAAGTCACGTACACGGGCCTCTAAATAGAGGACTGCATTTGAAACTGTTCTTGGCAACCCCAAACATAGTCGTAAAGCGCGCCTCTCCAGTAGCAACAAAGGTCGTAGTTTGTAATTAGGACTGCCCGAGAAAAGAACACAGCCGAACTCCAGAATTGGTCTCAAATAAGTTTTATAGAGAAACAAAAGAGTATTTCTACGCATACCGAATTTCTTATGGCTAATTCGAATCAGGCGACCAAGGGCTCGCTCACCTTTCAGGCAATTACTTTTGATATGAGGCCGCCAGTCTAATTGGGAGTGGTATAATACACCCAAGTATTTTAATGATTCAACCTGTGAGATTTGTGAACCGCAAGACACAAGGGAGATATAAAGAGGGTGTTCCGGTGGGAAAACGAGTACTGAGGATTTCTTCACGTTGAGAGTTAATTTTACTTTACCGAGCCAAACTTCAAGGGCATTCAAGTAGGCTTGCAATAGCTGATATAAGGAATGAACATCTCGTGCAGAAGAGAAAAAGGCAATATCGTCCGCATACACGTACAATTTTATATTTGGATGAACAGGAATATCTCTCATTAATATATTAAATAGCAATGGAGACAGCACCGATCCCTGAGGCACGCCTCTAGTTTGGTAACAAGTTTAAGAAGTTATAGAACCTCTCGTGCAGAAAAATTTTCTATTGCTTAAGAATTCTTTTAACCATGCAAACATGTAAGAAGGCGACCTAATTTCGTTTATCTTATTCAACAGAATAGAATGTTCTACACTGTCATATGCTTTGGCGATATCCAAAGTGACCAATGCCGACACTTCTTTCTTCTTCATTGCTAACCTAATTCTACTTTCCAAATCTGTATGAGCCGTCCAAATGGAGCACCCTTGACGAAAACCAATTTGTGCATCATTAAATACATTCAGGGTCATCACATGGTTTGTGAGGCGGCGAACTATGCGTTCAATAAGTTTCACTAGATTTGAAGTCAGAGAAATTGGCCGAATATTATCCAAATCAAAGCCTTTTTTCGGATCTTTCTGGCTTAGTATAACTTTTGCAACTTTCCAGTCTTGAGGTAACCAAGCATTTTCTAGAGGAAAATTGAAAATATTCAACACCTCCGAGCTGTGGTCTTGCACTAAAGCTTTCAGCATAGCCACTGTAATACCGTCACACCCAGGAGCTGCAGGTTTCAGAGCAGCCGCTCTGCAATGCAATTCTGGTGACTCAACTGGAACGAAATCAGCACGTGGTGTAGGTCGAAGTAAGGGAGCCACCATTTGCGCTTGAAAGCGAATAGCAAGACCGTTCGCAATTTGTTCAAGTTTCGCTTTTGCTTCATTGGGTGATAACACCTCTGACTCGGTTACATGTGGTGGAGAAGAATTTTGGTTGCGTTCCATGAACCTATACAATGCCTTCCGATTAATTGGATTAGAGAGATAGATATTCATATTAGCATTATACTCATCCTTTGCTATACGAATAGTTTGTTTAAATGAAGCTGCATAAAATTTATAATTTATCCAATTTTGGGGACACTGGTTATGAGAAAGGCTCTTCCACGCAGCTTTTCTACGACGGAATGTTTTCTCACATTCTTCGTTCCACCATAGGCATGACATTTTGTTAGGGACAGACGATTTCACAGTGAACACTGAACGCTCAGTGGCATCTAGCAGTGAAGAGAGTGCTTGTTGAGCACGTTCAGAATGCTGAGATGATGCTATTGAGGAAAAAGAGGAGTTCACAAACTTTTTAAAGAGTTTATGGTTGATAAATTTTTGTTCACAAGTAGTTACTCTAAGGGGAGTAGATTCTATATTAAACGTAACTGGAAAGTGGTCGCTAGATGTACCACAATCCACCGTAGCCCATGATGAGACCCTTACTCCATTTGCTGCTAACGTTAAATCAATTACTGACCTAGCAGCTGCTCGCATGAAGGTTATGCCTGGACTATTACAGCAATGCACATCATTTAGAGACATCCAGTTCCAAAGTCGCTGCCCACATATATCTGAACGGTAACCCCAAATAACATGGTGTGAATTAAAATCGCCAGCAATAATCAGTCCGTTTGTTGAACTCAAAAGATCACTCAAATCATCTGTTGTACGGACACCTGTTGGGAAGTAGACATTTGCAATAGTGAGAGGAGCAGACTGTGTAATTGCGATATCAACTGCAAGCAGTTCGCAGTCTTGTCGTAGAATTTTGTGTGACACCTTCGCCCGATGAATTGTTTTTGACGAAATTAATGTTAGCAAGCCGCCACCCCGGCCGCTAGTGCGATCTGATCTAAAAGTTCTAAAATACTTTAGAGAAAATGGCCGATTTGGCAAAAGCCAAGTTTCTTGTAATAACACCATGTCTGGGTTGAAATTTGAGATAAGATTCTGTAAATCGTGAAACGAAGATGCAATTGAACGACAATTCCACTGTAGTACTTTTAACCCCGCCATGATTATTGCAGAATCCGGGAGGCTGTAACAGCCTCCTTTAAGACATCAATGTTATTCTGAGGATTAGGGGAACCTTTTTTACTTTTAGTGTTAGAATGGGCGGATTTTGAGGGAGAGGAAGAAGCGCGACGCTCCTGGGACGAACATGGCATCTCTACATCCAATGGGTAAACGGTGGACACGTGGGTATACACAGGACCCTGTCCCTGTACTTTCATTGACAAAAAAGGAGCAGGCGTCGTCTGGGTAGAATCTCCCTCAACTGAGGCCCTAGCAACCATAGGAGCATGGCATTCAGCTATACCAGGGTTGCCAACTTGCAAAGCTGCAATTTCGGTCGAACCAATCTTTGTAGATATGACCTGTGACACAGCCTCTGTAAATGTGCTTAACATACGCTCGAAGAAACCCTCAAGAGATTTCTCTACAGCTGAGACAACCGACTTTGTTATGCCTGTTTCCACATCTGAAGCTACTGTTTTTGCACAAGCTGCATACGAATTCCTCTTATGGTCTAGCTGGGCATAGGCATCTGCTCTAGAACACCTTTTATGCTGAATGATGTTAAGAACAGTTTGTTCATCTGCGCGTTTTGGGCATGTACCATCATCAGCAGGGTGATCTGCGTGACATAGTGCGCAAATTACCACAGCATAAGTGCACATGTCAGATGAATGGTTGTCTCCGCACAGTCTGCAGCGTGATGCGGATTTGCACGCCTTGCTGCTGTGTCCGAATCGCCAGCAGTTTTTGCACTGCAAAGAGCGAGGCTGCAGGGGATCTACACGGTACACAATGGGCCATACTTTAATCTCTGTTGGACAGTTAGCCCCGGCAAACGTCGCTATCATTGATTCTGTCGGCACCCTAGAGCCACCAGCATCCCTGCTGCAACGGAATAGTGATAAGATGCCAATGCCAGCCTCATTAAATTCTTCAATCATTTCTTGCGGAGAAGCCGACGAATCCACGCCGCGTATAATACCTTTTGCACATGCCAGCTGTTCAGGTATAAAAGGTTTAACAGGCAGTGATGCAAACGATGTGCATCGAAGCAAGTCCGACACACACTGTATATTCGAGGACTTACATAGGATACCTCTCCTGCCAAACGGACGCACCTCAGAGATTTCTAGGTAGTGGGGGGTGACAGCCTTTAGCTGCTCCTGGATTATTTTTGGATTTTTCAACTTCAGGAATCCATCCCCAATTGGTACAAATGCCACCGGTATTATACTTATTCCATTTCGTCCGAAAGATTCTAAGTCCAAGCTTTGGGCCGGCAGACTTGCAAACCAGGATGCCGAACCACCCCCCTGGGGAAGCTAGAGACATTATAGGCCTAATTGTACATGAATCCTAGGTTCGGTTTTAAACAAATACTGGCCAATCCCCCGACGTGAAATGGCCTCACCAGAGAGAACGGTCAGGCAGAGAGAACGGTCAGGCTTGCAGACAAGACAGGATCAACAGTCAGGAGAAGAATGCAGAACAGCACACCAGCACAGCCTGGAACGCTTGGTCTTCCTGTGGCGCGCCCTGTTCAGTTCGTTCAACGGCCGGCGCGTGTACCAGCTTCGCGAGCTGTTCCTCTCCTTCTTCTTGAAAATCACCTCACACGTGAGTGCGGGTTCAGAGCTGTTGTTGTTGTTGTTCTTCTTCTTCTGACTTGATATTTGGCACATACCCACGAAGGGGGATTGGCCAGGGTTCAGTGTGGACTGCCAAATGTTCTACACAAACTGAATTAGTATATTAAAGTAATTGACAACTAAACAAAAACTTAAGATTTAAGATCACGAAAGTTATTGAAAGAAAAAATATGAAGCAAAAATTTGGAATTCTGTAAATTTGGAATACAATTCGCAAGGGAATCTGTCCGTAGCTGTGATGTAGTTATGTAAGTACTGACAAATTTGAGGCAACGCAAATCCTTTCGCACTCGCACCGAAGGAGAGTAGAAGCGGGACCGACAACGTAAATCCCAAGCGTGCAATTGGAGTTTCTAAATGCACCTTCCTCTGATGGAAAACCTTCGGCAAGCGAGAAGGAAGTGATCAATATTTTCAATCTCACCGCAAGCCTCACAAAGGTTTGTGGGGCTGATCCCGCATCTACATAAATAAAGATTCAGGTGAGGAACCCTGCATCTCAGGAGAGTCATCGTTACCTCACACTGCCGTGATTTACATGAACGAACTTTCCATGAGTATATGAGGTGCTGGTATTCGGCTGTAGATAGCAAAGGATCATTGCATGAAGCGGCTAGGTATTGATATCGCTGGAAACGGGACTGGTGGCGCAACAGAGAAGCCTGTTAAATTTCTTCTTTCTCTCTCTTTCTTACTTCTTCGGGCTATTTGACTGAACATTTAGCATAGAATTTTCTCTCACTCCTCAATTTTTTCTACCCGTTTCTCCTGGCCTGATCCAGAACTTTGTGGTCCCCCGATACAAAGGGAAATGGCCGCATCAGCATCAGCATCAGCATCCAAAAATGGTGATATTAGGGATGATACATGAAACAGATGCATCAAGAGCTGGTTTAGCCAGGAAATCTCCGCTTCGTTCTGGAAAATACCGCTGTGACCGGGGACCCAGATGAAGCGTATTTTTTTCACCCACCCCGGTATGAATTACTCAGATCTCTCACTCAGAAAATTTGTGCGCCGATTGTCTTCCTTTTCCTTTTCTCCTGCCGAGACAAGCATGGCCATGAATAAGTCGAGATTGCCGCTCTCCGGTGGCGATTAATCGCAAAAAGGTCCCGCGTGCTTTGCGGGATCAGTATGCGTTAAATATCGATCCCCAGGTGACTGAAATTTACACGGAGCAGTATAGTTCAACGAATCTCTTTCCTTCACTCCTGCAACTTTTTTCTCACGCCGCAGTTTGTGTGTCCACTGAGAAAATAAGACAGAAATTACGTCATTTATTTTGCAAAAAAACAAAATCAAAAATGCATATCGCAGCAGTTACGACGCAGTACGCATGTTTCAGGAGCGACTACGAAACGATCAAAACATTGAAAATCACCTCACATGTAAGTGCGGGTTCAGAGAAGCCATGATGGGCGAGTATGAAATGTTTGATGAGCGGGGACCACCAACACAGGTTTTCGACCCGATGACTCCCTCTTTTGTTTTATATTTTATAATTATGGTTTTTCTTATTTTGATTTTATGTGCTCTCCGGTCAATGAATCAAGGTCACCGCACCTATGAGGTTTCGGATACTGACGTACTAGTCACCTGCTGGCATGTGGCTTTTCCTGGACCTGTCGCCCTCAGAAGATTCCAGCACATAAGCCTGGAACGTTGGACTGACAAGTGGTGCCAGTACTACGAAGAACACGTTAATTGTGGCAACGATAACCGTCCCAATCTGCCAACCATCGTTATGCGTAACACCAGCACTACCCACGGGACGAGTGAATTGAAGTACAAGTTTATTTGGAAAACTTAGTTTGGCTGTTATGTTCTTCCAAACATGATTTCATTTTCAGTATATTTGCATTTCGCAAATATGATGGCGCGAGGTAGTTCCTTGATGCTGCAACCCCACATAATAATCTACGGTTTCGGACTAAGTGACTGAGAAATGCCTCCCTCAATTTAACGAAGTTCCCAATTTAACGAACTATTTCGCTTGGTCTCCTCAACTTCGTTAAATCGAGTTTTAACTTTATTAGGAAGACGCTTAAGCTTCGCACTGAGACTAGAAGCGACATCATAAGTTTGTTTGATCTACACTTCCAGCTCCGACGTACTGCGACGCAACGGCTGAGCACTTTTTGGATGACAGATTACAGCACAATCACTAATGACTTTCA
>JAJIZL010057243.1:7604-57574 GCA_023969395.1 Amblyomma maculatum
AAAAAAAAACCTTCCAAATCGAGGAAAAAAATTGCTGTTGTGTAGCTTGTGGTTAAACCTGGAGTTACAGGATGGCTATCTGGATGGCTACATCTATGTTCGGCTTGAATGTAAAGAAGGCATGTGGCTTTTGCAGATAGTAGTTTACTCTATGGTTTCAGTTTTATTTATGACATAGGGGGCAATTTTGACCACAAAAGTATGATAAGGCCAGAGCCTCTATCGCGGAGGTCCGAAGCCCTCAATTACGGAACCTCTTTCTGTCTGTTTTCGCTCCCACCTTTGCGGTATGACGCGATACCGTAAGTATACTAGCCAACATATAAAGCCCCGCTTTAACCGAGCCGTTTGAACGTGCCTGCGTGGCCTAGGGGTAAGCTTAATGCAAGGATTCTGCCAGGCTGATTGCGATATCACTCTTCCCTATGAAAGGTGAGCCCTGAGTTGTCATTTCTTGCCAAACGTAATGTCAGGAAGCCCTACGCCCAGTTAGTGCTCAGCCATGTCAGCTGTCAGCTACCGCCTCCCAAGCCTTCTTTTTTGCTCTTCGGACAGGCACGGCAAAAGGACGAGACTGTGGCCAATGTAGGTCTCGATGCAAGAATATGGTCTATTGTTTTTTGTCCTGCGTATTAAAAGTGCGATCCCCAGGGTGTACATAATTCTTTTCCCTCCAAAAATGCTTTTTTTACCACCAAGGTTCCGGTGTAAATAAAATAAGAAGTTATTTGCTCCTGGCGTGACCTGCATTCTTTTTACCCTGTTTAATACATCTGCGCCTGTGGCTCCACTATACAAGGCCCTGTATGTGGGCACTGGGAACACAATGTCGAACATCACACAGTACAATTTCTTTCGTTTAACTGTTGACAAATAATCGCCTGAAAACCGCACCGAAGAAAACTGCACACTTGCTATGACTTCTTTGTAAAAGCCGTTAATCACTGCGGAAAAATCTTCATTAGAAACAACGTACTCCGACAGCTGCCGCCTCAGCTTGACTTGGAATACGGTGCGCAAGAAAAGGTCAGTCCTGTCTCTAAAGAAGAAAACAACGACTGGCCAGCTGTCGCAAAAACAGGTGGTCCTATCCTTGCCCACAGTCTTTTACTCGTCGGAACAAGTTGGTTCGGCGGCGGGGCTCCCATTCAGATGCCTAGACAAATACGGCGAAAGTCCTGTGCAGCTTCTGAATATTTAACCGTGAACTGTGCAAATATAAAGCGCGCAGTGTACTTAAATACTGTGATGACAGTAATGATCTGGTGGCCTGTTTTCAGATTTGCCTAGCAAAGGAATTTGACTGCGTTGCTCACGCACTATTGTTTGTAATTTTAGACCATGTGAATGTCGGTTCTGTTATCCCTTAGAGCGTTGCCTTGGCGCACCGGAACTACATGACAAGGTTGATCGTTAACAAATGTTTAGGGGAGCCCACCAGCGTACAGCGTTCCGCACACCAGAGCTGCACCCTCAGCCACTTTTTTATTTTGTATCTATACAGAAACCCTTTCTTTAAAAATACTGAAAAAATAATAGCATTCAGGGATTCAAGATACAAGCAGCCGAATTAAGCTGTTAGCTTATTCAGACGATACCGCTGTTTTTTCTGATGACGAGAGGTGGGGAAATGCCAAGCTGTGAAGTGTGCGCGTGAATTGAGTCACGTTATCGGTAGTGGAGCTAACTGGTCTAAACGCTTCGGGCTTTGGCATGTAAGGTAGTCAAACCACTTGTATTATGCCTCATATAAGTATTGGTTAATAAATATATTGATACGTGGCAAGGTTAGTGCACGAAGGTTAGTCCAGGGTGACGCAGCATCCAAAGCACAGAATCACAGCAGCGTTAACCTTCTTCTAGCACTAAACGTTGCTACCACTTTGTCGTCTTCTGTGTCACTGCTTCTGATCGTTGTCTTCTTTAACGTCCAGCGATTCAGGGGACATATGTTAAATATTCACCCCCCCCCCCCCCCCCACGAAAAGCACAGTCCCGGTGCGCACTAGGACGAACAACTGGAGGGGTAGTACGGCTTCATTCTGGCGACATAAACAATCTCGGTGCGTGGCATAGAGGACTGTCGCGGCGGATGTACAGGGGCGACCTCGTATGTCACAGGAGTGACTGGCCGTAAAACACGGTAGGATCCTGCGTAGCGTGGCAAGAGCTTCTCACACAGCCCAACTTTACGAGCGGGCGAGAGCAAGACGAGAGAGCCCGGAGAGTAGTGGACATCCCGGTGGCGAAAATCATGGCGCCGTTTCTGAGAATTTTGGGAGGAGGCCAGTCGTCGGCGAGCAATAACGCGGGCTTTGTCAGCTCGGGAGATGGTGTCACGAACGTAGCAACTGGCGTTAGCGGTGGGAGGCAATACGCTGTCAAAAGGAAGGGGAGGGTCGCGGCCGTATAGAAGATAAAACGGGGAGTAGCCCATTGTGTCGTGACGAGAGGAATTGTACGCGAACGTTACAAACGGCAAATTAGTATCCCAGTCACGGTTACTATCCGAGACATACATATACAGCATGTCCGTGAGCGTGCGGTTGAGGCGTTCGGTGAGGCCGTTTGTTTGTGGATGGTAAGCGGTGGTAAAATAGTGCTTAATGGAGCAGTACCGAAGCATTTCGTCGACTACTCGAGCAAGAAAGCAACGGCCACGGTCAGTGAGCAGCTGTCGTGGAGCACCATGGAGCAGGATGACGTCATGGAGAAGAAACGCAGCCACATCAGTTGCACAGCTGGTGGGTATCGCTCGGGTGACAGCGTAGCGCGTAGTATAATCCGTGGCCACTGCAATCCATTTATTCCCCGACGCAGAAAGTGGGAAAAGCCCGAGGAGGTCAGGGCCAACTCGGGAAAATGGCTCTACTGGGATGTCGATCGGCTGCAGGGATCCAGCAGGCATAGCCGAGGGCTTCTTCCGTCGCTGACACCGGTCACAAGAAGCAACGTAACGACGAACAGAGCGATAGAGGCCTGGCCAAAAGAAGCGGCGGCGGACGCTATCGTACCTACGAGATATGCCAAGATGACCCGCTTTGGGTGCGTCGTGCAGCTGTTGAAGATCGGTGGTACGCAGGTGTTCGGGGACTACGAGCAGAAGCTCAGCGCCATCTGGTCGCATATTCCGTCGGTATAAGGTGCCGTTGTTGAGCACAAACAGAGCAAGGGTAGCATCAAGGTGATCAGTGCTGAGGCGATTGATTATGCTGTGAAGCTCGGGATCTAAGCGCTGCTCATAGCGAATGTTTGAAAGGTCAGAGAATGCCAACACATATGTGTCATCGTCGCACTCGGTCGCAGGTGGGGGATCTACCTGGTTGCGGGACAGGCAATCGGCGTCAGCGTGCAGCCGGCCAGACTAGTGTACTGTGATGTTATATATGGGCCCAGGTCCGTTCAGGAGCTCTGGGCAGGTAGCAGAGCAGGTTCACAGACACACGGACGCTTTTATTTTTTTGACCAATTAACGTAACTGGCACAGACATGCATACAGCCTAGCTTATCCCAATAGGATATGTCCCAACACGAAACCGTCCTACTTCTGGTTTTCCGCTCGTGGACTAGATGCCGGTGCAGGCGAGTCCGCCGGTGCTCCGTTCACACCAGTCGCCCGAGGACTCGGTAGCGCGGCAGGCCACGCTCCGGCGTCTGTGTCCGGCGTCTGCTTCACAGTCCGGGGTACTGCGGTGTACCGCGGGGTACCGCGTCACGCCCGGGTACTGCAAAGTGCGGCACCAGTGCGGCAGCACAAGTGCGGCGGCCAGGCACGCTGGAGCGGTTGAGCTGTCTCCGCAAGCTGTTCGCCGGATGGCGAAGCGCTGGGCAGTACCAGACCTCGGACCAGGTGCCCGACAGGTGCTGGCGAGCCGGCCTTGAACGCCAGGCCCAGGACGATGAACTCCGCCGCCAGCGACGCCCAGGAGCGTCCGACCCGTTCGCTTGTCGGAACAAACTCACGCGCACTGGCCCGCCCCGCACGCGGCCACACTTCACTTCCTTTCGAGCCACCCGCACGCTCGCCACAATCACCATCATCACAACCTCCCCCCGTTTCAAGACAGTTTCTTGCAACTGTTCTGGCGCCGGGGAGGGGGAAAACGTGGCGGGGAGAGAACAAACTACAACAATAATAAACCCAAATCAGAAGCACACAAAACTTCACAATGCAACACACGAGTTCGTTTTTTTTTAAATTTTTGTTCGGACACCAGAAACACACTCCCACACCTTTCACACGCTGCTCATGTAACATAGACACAGGACTTAAACACTAACACAAGAAATACAAGGCTGCAGAATGCAGGCTCAAGTTCACACACGGCTTACGTAGTCAGCGCCCACATTGTCAGTTTCCTTGACATACTCTTTCGCACTTCATATGGAAGCAAGTTCCCATAGTTTGCGACACCTAAGTATCAATGGTAGTCCTTGCGTGGCACAAACTTAATAGCGGGATACAGTCACTGTAGTCACATTTCTTGCGACAGATGGGATGTGTGTTTGACATGTTTCCTTCTACAGCGGCGACAGCCACGGTGGGGAAACTGGTACGCAGTTTCTCATATTTTTTCAGCATGTTGATGTGGAATTGTTCCTTTGCACCTCCCAAGTCAGTGAGGTAGTTAACCTCGTTTCTCACGCCCACAACTTCAAATGGACCTCGCCATTACATGAATAGTTTGTTTGAATAGGCCAGCAGGAAGATGAGCACTTTCTCTCCAGGCTGTAGCTTCCCCGGCCGACTCTTGCGGTCGTAGTATGTCTTGTTTTGTGCGAGCCCTTTCTAGGTGGTGGTGGTGTTTTGATGCCAAAAGGCATATATCGAAAGTGGTACAGTCCAGAAATACTGGAAAAATCCGTTTTTTTTTCCTGCTTCCAGCAACCATAGTGACCTTCCAATGACGTACCCTTCGTAAAATTGAACTTGGAGAAAAACGTTTTCTGTCCTGCAAGGATGAAGACGGCATCAATGCGCGGAATGAACCCACAGTCAGACTTCAGGACGTTATTGAACTCCCGGAAGTTACTGTACAATCGTATGCGTTGTCTGACATCTTAAGAAACACAATTGGCGCATGGTAGAGAGATTTCGACTTCTCGATAATTCTAAGACGCAACATCCTCCGTTATTTCACAAGCTGCTTTTTTCCGGCAGTGAGTACGATGCCACTGTTTTATGGCATGTGGTTTCATTTCCGTCCTTGGCTTAAACCGAATGTGCTTGCGGAAATGAGCTTTGCACGTCGAGGTTCTTCGCGCACTTCTGCACTTTCTCGCACAGCTTGCTTCTCGTAGGGGGTGTTCTTTCCGGCCACCAACATTCTTCTTGAGATGAACCATCACTGATTTTACGGCTTTGGGAACATGGAAGATCTGCGGCCAGTCTTTCGCCTCCGCCTGTTCTCCAGATAGTCTAGAAACATCAGAATATGTACTTTTCTTGGTATGCCTCGGTCGCCCACCTTTCCGGCGGCGATCCTCACCAGGCGTGTGAGTCGCTGCAGCTGTATCTAAAGTAAGATAGCCATCTCGACGTTCCGGAGAATTTCCAGTGCTGCTCAACAGTCCATTTGTGAGCTTCTCACGCTCAACATTTCGTAGCAGCCTTATATAACCTAGGCCAGCCACAGTCTTGACTCTTAAACTCTCGTTATGCATTTTCTCATCTTCACGCATGCTCACATTTCTGCTCACAACAACTTTATTCTCAACCTTCTCATGGATGCATAGTCCTTCCCTGTGATCCTTTATCAAGGTGCTTGCGTTTTCAGTATTACTGTGACAGTCAGTAAGGCACCTTTCCATGCAGACATATGTCCTTATGGAGCTCTTAACCTCGTTAAGAACAGAGGTGAACATATTAGGACGGTGTCCAACTGTATCTATGTCAAAACAGAGCACATGTAGCGCTGAAGGCTTCGTAAGGTCTTTCACAGCTTTGTACTCATGCTCTAGATGTGATCTTACACTACTAGCAGGTGCTGCGGCCTGTAATGCCCCATGTGCTTCATTAAACAGTAGGGTCACTTTGTCAGGGCTGCTCTGATCCAACCCAGTAGCTCTATCTATGTAACGTCCAACACCATGAAACGAGGCGTTTTTCTCCTCCGCTGTCACGCGTTTTCGAAGTTCTATTAGTGTTTTTTTCGGTCGCCTTCAACCACTGTTCTCTTTCACGGAGTTCTGTAACCTCATGCAAATGCTTGGGTTCGGCATTAGGCGTAAGCCGTCCATCCATTCGCGTTTCTGCCCAGTCCGCTTCTAATTCCTCTTTGTCAATGTTAAGCTGTTCTTCGTACCAGCCGAGGAATTCTTTAAGCGTCATACCTAGCTGCTCGCTCATCAGCACCAACGCCTCGAGCTCCATCTTTGCTCAAACGTCGCGATGCGTGTGAACCCGTCCTCGACTCTCTGCCCTCTCTCTGAATGATTAGTTCCTTGAATCTACTAATTTCTAGGATCCTGGCAGGCTCGCCAAATTGTGATGTTATATATGGGCCCAGGTCCGTTCAGGAGCTCTGGGCAGGTAGCAGAGCAGGTTCACAGACACACGGACGCTTTTCTTTTCTTGACCAATTAACGTAACTGGCACAGACATGCATACAGCCTAGCTTATCCCAATGGGATATGTCCCAACACGAAACCGTCCTACTTCTGGTTTTCCGCTCGTGGACTAGATGCCGGTGCAGGCGAGTCCGCCGGTGCTCCGTTCACCCGTGCACCCTTCCCCGTGCACCCTTCGTAAAATTGAACTTGGAGAAAAACGTTTTCTGTCCTGCAAGGATGAAGACGGCATCAATGCGCGGAATGAACCCACAGTCAGACTTCAGGACGTTATTGAACTCCCGGAAGTTACTGTACAATCGTATGCGTTGTCTGACATCTTAACAAACACAATTGGCGCATGGTAGAGAGATTTAGACTTCTCGATAATTCTAAGACGCAACATGTACGACAGAAAAAGTGTATTCCTGAAGCGGAGGGCCCAACGACCCAGGCGACCAGTAGGGTCCTTCAGCGTAGAAAGCCAGCATAAAACATGGTGGTCGGTGATGACGGAGAACGTGCGGCCAAACAAGTAAGGGCGAAACTTTGTAATGGCCCACACGAGGGCTAAGCACTCACGCTCTGTGATCGAGTAATTTCGTTCAGCCGCAGAAAGGAGGCGACTCTCATAAGCAATGACGCGAGTGCAACCCATCTGCTGCTGGGCGAGTATGGCACCAATACCGTGACGACTGGCGTCGGTGCGTACCTCCGTTGGTGCCGAAGGATTGAAATGTGCCAGGACGGGCGTGTTGGTGAGGGCTGCAATGAGAGCAGAAAAGGCTTGGGATTGTTCTTGGTCCCAGCAAAATGGAGCGTCGTTCTTCAAAGGACTGGTGAGTGGACGAGCCGTCTCCGCAAAGTTAGGTACAAACCGCCGAAAATAGGAGCAAAGCGCAAGAAAACTACGCACGTCACTGGTACAACGGGGTGTAGAAAATGCACTTACAGCACGTATTTTGTCTGGATCGGGTTGAACGCCACGGGCGTCGACCACGTGACCGAGCACCTTGAGTTCACGTCGGCCGAAGCTACATTTTTTTTAGTTCAGCTGACGGCCAGCTCTTCGGAAGATGCCAAGAATGGCATCAAGGCGATAGAGATGGCTCTCAAATGTAGAAGAAAATACAATGACGTCATCGAGATAACACAAGCACGTCGTCCATTTCAAGCCGCGCAGGAGAGAGTCCATCATGCGCTCGAATGTTGCGGGCACATTACACAAGCCGAAAGGCATCACCTTGAATTGATACAGGCCATCGGGAGTGACGAAGGCGGTCTTCTCTCGGTCCTGTTCGTCGACTGCGATCTGCCAATAACCGGAACGAAGATCAATGGAAGAGAAATAGCTGGCACCGTGCAAGCAGTCGAGGGCATCATCTATCCTGGGGAGCGGGTAAACGTCTTTCTTTGTAATTTTGTTGAGGTGTCGGTAATCAACGCAGAACCTCCAGGTACTGTCCTTCTTTTTAACAAGCACGACAGGTGACGCCAAAGGACTGCTCGAAGGCTCTATAATGTTTTTCGCTAACATCTTGTCCACTTCGTCTTATATGACGCGTCGTTTAGAAATGGCGACTCGGTAAGGTCTTCTGTGAATTGGGCGGGCGTCTCCGGTGTCGATACGATATGTAGCGAGGGACGTTTGTCCTAAAGGGCGGTCACCAAAATCGAAAATATCGCTGTACGAATTCAGAAGACTCGGAAGTGCTGTAGCACGGTCAGGGCGCAAAATAGGTGCAACCATTCCTGATATGCGGGCCTCCGGAGATGGGGACGGTGCAGGTCGTGTCGACACTTTAGCAGTAGGGTCAGGCAAAAGATCGGAAACTGTGACGTCAGTCAGTGGGGTCAGTTCGGCCAGAGTAATGCCCTCAGGAAGAACGTGCACAAAAAGGCCGAAGTTCAAGACTGGAACATAAGCGTTGTTATTTTTTACGTGCACGATGTTATGAGGGAGAGCGATTCTACGCTGCAGTGTCACGTCGGTTATGGGGCAAACAACGTAGTCGCCATCAGGAACGGAGGGGAAAGGCGACATGAGCACATACACTGCAGCTTCTGGTGGCAGACGAGTAAATGTAGAGGAGCGGAGACGGAGCGTTCAAGTATCAGAGGCCTGTTTGTCAGGACAGAGTGACAGGTCCAGATGAAGCAGTCCAGAAGGACAGTCAATGAGTGCGGAATGCGCAGTTAAAAAGTCGAGTCCTAATATAACATCGTGAGGACAACTGGTGAGGACTCTAAATAGGACAGGGATATGGCGGTCGGCAATGGTAATTCTCGCAGTACCCATACCAATCACAGTAGCTGTATTGCCATCACCAACACGAACGGTAGATGAGGATGCGGGTGTGAGGACTTTGTTGAGGCATTGACGGAGCGAGGAACTGAGGACGGAGATGTGGGCGCCAGTGTCAATAAGGGCAGAAACTGAGACTCCGTCCACAAAATGTCAATGAGGTTACGTCTGGGTGCGAGGGTCAGTTCCGAGTTGACAGTCAGGGTCAGTAATGCAGCTTCACTCCCGAGCGCTACACTCGCTAGTTTCCCGAATGGGCGCCGGCGTATGATGGGGAGGAGTTGCGACGAGGCAGCGGTGAACGAGATCGACGAGACCGTGGAGATGGAGATCGGCTGGAGTGACGGACGCTTGAGACTGCTTCGGTGTGAGGTTCATCGGGGTGAGCAGGGAAGTGTCCAGGTCCATCATATGCGGGGCGGAGCTGTTCAGGTTGGGCAGGGAAGCGTCGAGGTCCGTAGTAGTACCGATGGTCAGCGTTGTAAAAGGAGCGAGGTGAGGGGAAGGTGCGACTGCGGCAATAACGGGAAGTGTGGCCGACTCGACAGTAAATAAAACAAATTGGCCTGTCATCTGAGGTGCGCCACTCTGCAGGATTGCGATTAACGTAGCGACGTGGGGGAGCTTGGCTAGTGGTTGCAGCAGCCACTACAGGAACAGGATGCGATGGTGACGAGGGCGGTACGGGGTTGGAGGAAAGACCGACGTTGGCAAGTTCCTGTCGGACAACAGCCTGTATCATGGCCACGGTGTCAGGCACTGGAGATGGGAATGGTGCAGGAGCTAATGCCTCGAGTTCTTGCCTGACGATCCGAGTCATTGTTGCGGACTGAGAAGGCTGTTGCAGAGGAGCCAGATCATCGCAGGATGATATGGCTGCCGTGTTCAAAAGGCGCTGAAAGCGATGTACAAGGCGTCGTTGTTTAGCCTGCTTGAATCTTCGGCAAACTTGAAGCACCGACTCGACGGTACAGCAATCCATGCAGAAGAGGATGTTGAACGCGTCATCTGCGATGCCCTTAAGGATGTGCCCTACCTTTTCACTTTCCAGCATGAAGCTGCTCGCCTTGCGACACAACGCGAGCACGTCTTGAATGTAGGCCAGGTGGGACTCCGTGGTGGATTGGGCTCGAGACGAAAGTTCGGTTTTGGCTACCAGAGCCCGTCCAATGGGCTTCCCGAACAAGTCGTGAAGCTTTTGCTTGCACATTTCCCAGGTCACCAGCTCGTGTTCGTGATTTTGAAACCATGTGCGAGTGGTTCCCGCTAAATAGAATATCAGATTGGCCAGCATGATGGTCGCGTCCCTATGATTGTTCCGGCTGCATCGCTCGTATTCATCCAGCCAGTCGTCAACATCTGTCTTGTCTTCGCCATTGAAGATGGGAGGATGACGGATTTTTGTGAGGATGAGTGGTTGCGCCGATGTTGTTGCGGTAGTAGGAGCTGCCTCAGAGGTCATAGTGGCCCTTGTTGACGTTGTGATCCCAGGTAAATGGCGCCCACTGCGCAAATCCAGCTTTTGGCTGCTTAAATGGATTTATGTGTGCACACTGGGATCTTTGGTCACCTCCACCAAGATGATACGTGGCAAGGTTAGTGCACGAAGGTTAGTCCAGGGTGACGCAGCACACAAAGCACAGAATCACAGCAGCGTTAACCTCCTTCTAGCACTAAAGGTTGCTACCACTTTGTCGTCTTCTGTGTGACTGCTTCTGATCGTTGTCTTCTTTAACGTCCAGCGATGCAGGGCATATATGTCACAATATATATTTAGACATCGAATTGTGGGCACAAATAATCCCTTAAACATTTTTCTAAAGGTAGCATTTTTTCTTAGTCTAAATCGCATTTGCGACTTTAGGAACTGCCACGTACATACACGATAATAATAGGGGGTCATGATATGGTTCTTTAAAACTTGTGAACGAGTTTCGATGACTCATTACCAAGTTGTGTTCTTCCATATACGCATTGACTTTGCTACTGAAATGTGAATTCATCTTCATAGAAGTGATTAAATAATCATGGAATTGTTTAACCTCCTCCAGGATTATATTTATTCTTTCTGGACAACAGAAGCGCAGGCTTTTATCTGTATTCTTGGGTAGCTCCCTTTCAGTTCCTTTTAGGGATAAAAACTATTAAACTAAAGGCAGTATTTGAACTTGTGCATGCAGCCGAAGCTCCGAAAGTTACCCAATGCCCGTCTCAGTTCAGTTTTAAACCTACGGTTATGTATTTTCAATACTGCCATTCTCGTCTGAGACCAGTGGCAGAGGAGTACAAATTAGAAACTTATGATATTGAGGGCATCATTCATGGCTTATGTAAATTGCTCTATGCAAGGTAAATACAAAATATCAGTCAGTTTAGGAACAGTAAAAGCAACAAAGAAATGCTATAACACTAATTACATGTCTAGTCGTCAAGTTCATCATCACATCGCCAGTAAACAGGAAACAATAAAAAATGTAACTTCCCTTTATGATAGCAATCTATTATTATAAGACGGGGCGTTTGAATGAATATCAAAGAGCATTAATTATTAAATTGCATAAATTCCAGCCGCGACATGAACTGTGATAAAGATTCTGTAGAAATGATCGAAGAATCTTGGCGATTCCACTCACTGATCACGAGTGGGAAGTACTATCATATGGACGTGTCGTTGTTCCGTGAGTATACTGTCATAGCCCATGCAAGTTTATGGCTTTGGTCACTGCGAGAACATTGTGTATGTTTCTAGGTCTTTCTTGTTGCAACTATGAATCCGTTGAATAAATATTTTAGTCCTGCTAGTGGCGCTCCGGGTGACAGCGTCGCTAGGCCCGAAATGGCTGCAAGGTTAGTCGGTGAGTTCTGAGATGCATTGCTTGTATTGTTGATTGATTGTATATTCGGTTCCTGGGCCTATTTGATTGCTTTTCTGTGCATTTCATGCTTTTATCGATTGTGTTAGTGTTACCCCCTCCCCTCCCTCACACACACACACACACCACCACACTACTACTGTAACCCACAAAGCGCTGTGAGTAGAGCAAAAAAAAAAAAATAAATTTTTTTTTGAACAGAACGCAATGCTTCGCGCTGTAGTTTTTCTATCTTCCTTTTACTAGTCAATGAATGAGGAAAATAAACTGTGTTAGCATGCTCAAAAACTAGAATAATGAAAGTTGTGTACGCAATAAGCTTAGTTGAGATGTATGAAAGGCGCAAACATCTGAGAAAGAATTGTTTGCCTGGCGCTCTCGAAATTATATGAGCAATGTGCGCAGCCATCGGAGGTCAAAAGTTAGTGTGATGCCTTGCTTATGAGAAACCTTCACCAAGTTTAAGAATAAAACTCCGTTAATTTATTACGGCGTATTTCTTGCTCATTTGTCTTTAACATCTGGTCCTGTTTGTTCTCTCAATGACTACTTGTGTACTAAAAATAAGTATGTTAGGGGGATAGATATGTCTGTGCGGCAGTTTTTATGCTTTATGCTTTATCGGAAGTTGAAATCTCGTTTCCCCGCATGTTTCCAAACTAGTGACCCACACGTTACCACTGAGATTGGTTAACGCTTTCTCGCGTACTTTTTTCTAGTTGGAGAACATGAACTGCTTTTGCTGCAGGAAGCAGGTCCCCATCGCGCTTATTTCTTTGGTTCAGCGTTTTTCCAGGCCATCAGCTCCAGGTCTTTGGCCCATTTTTGAAGCCATCGGCCTTCGGGTCAAGGTTCCTTTTTATGATCTCCACACGAGGTCGGTGGCCTTAGGCATACAACACCGCTAGCAAAATATCCGCTAATATAATGCAGAGAATATATAGGGCCACAAAATGAATCGGAGAGATTTTGGGAATTGCCGAGCCATGCTGGGTCGCTCGCGCTCCTCAAAGAATGAGCCGTCGTTTATCGTAGCCACCACTGACCCTCTCTTCCTTATATAGGTTTCCCTTGTCATCAGATATTTTCCCGCTTCTTTTATGCCATTGGTAACTGACACCGCGTCGTTTTTACACTCTATCTTCTATACTTGTTTAAGAGGACCGAGCTCGGGGTTTGAACGATGCCAACAAAAATGAAAGAAAAGCATTAATGCTCCTAGGTTTCCTCGTAAATTATATGTGCTGCCGTTGTAAAATTCAGACGCCCAAAGGTGGCGGCCTCATAAGATGTATCTTAATTATTGCTAATGAGGTCGATTGCCTAATGTCTGCATTTCTTTTAACAAAGGATTTCACGTCCATGGCAAACCAGGTCGATACAAAACAGGCGCTGTTGAACGTTGTTGCCGTAGTCAGCTCCAGCCTGTTCGCTGTTTTTCTAACTGAGCCTGACGTATAATGCATACCTATTCTTTAGTTAATCAGGCTTTCCTTAGGTTGTCCACTTTTCAGACAAAACGGGAAGAGAGAAGACGTACCTTTGTATCAACGTTTCTGACATATACAAGACTGGAAGCAAAAATATTCTTCTAATTCAGATAACTATTAAAACTCAGATTCAGTTTCTCTGTAAGGTTACACTGCTGGCATAGCAGCTCTCGCAATCAAAGGCTGACAATATCTAACAAAAACCCTGATGAACAGAGGGACACCGAGTATAGGTTATGGTGATCTGGGCCATCTTGTCTAAAATATATTAGGATCAGGAAAACTGATAATTAATATTTTCCATTACTGGCTTGAGGAACAAAAGTGTTAGTTCAGATCTAGTTGATCCTTTCTGAAACAAGCGGCTGCATCGTTTTCTCCCAGGTGCCATTTTACAGAATGTTATAACTTACCCTTAGAGAAGCTATTATGTGAACAGCTTCTGGCGCATACCGCTCGGCCAATGCAAGCCCAGTCCACAATAGAGAGATCAGTTCAGTTCAGGCGTTCAGTCGTGTCCGACTCTTCGTGACCCTATGGACCATGTCACGCCATGCTTTCCGGTCTCTCACTATCTTCCTAACATCACATAACTTCATCTGCAGTGCCTCGAGGATGCCATCTAACCATCGCGTTCGCTGCCTACCCCTTCTCCGGCGACCCTCAACCTTTCCCAAATCAAATCTTTCTCCAGCGACTCCTCTCTTCTCATCAGATGACCAAAGTAGCTGAGCTTTAACTTTAGAATTTGACCCTCCAATCAATTGATCAATAGGTATCAATAGAGAGATACCATTAAAGCAATGAATCAGCACATGTGGTTTGTTCTCCAGACGCTTCAACTCACACAATTAATTCAGCAATATTTAAACCCAATTTGCGACTTTTGTCGTGCGACTTTGTGGCTGGTAGCATAACAGATAGCTAGGAAATTCTGACTTTTTATAAAACATCTAAAAAAACAAAATACAATTTCATTACTTCATAACATATTTAGCTGTCCTCATCTGGCTTCATTGGGGCTGTAGGAATGTTAGGGCGACAAGGAACTAGGAAATAACCTCCCTGTATACGACAGATGAAAGAGCGTGATCGCAAGGTTACATGGAAATAGTTTTGGTATGTACACAAAAGCAATGCCGGGGAGGGGGGGGGGGGAGAATATCGACAGTTGGAATCTAGCTTTGCCGCGTGTTTCCAAATCGGTGACCCACTCTCTGTCATCGCTATTAGCTAGCAGGTTTTGCGTACTTGTTTGTAATTGGAGAATTTGAAGGTTTTGCTGCACAGGCGCCTATCGCCACAATTTTCCGGTCTCAGCTTTTTGCCAGGCCATGAGCTCCAGGTCTCCAGGCAGATCACCCTATTTGGCCCATTCTTGAAGCCATCGGCCTCCGGGTCAAGTCACGTACCTCTTTTATGTTCTCCACGCCAGATCGGTAGCCTTCGGCATACGACATCGCTAGCAAACTATTCGGTAAATATAATGAAGAAAAAAGATAGGGCGAGGAAATCAACAGGAGAGATTGTTGAAATTGCTGAGCCGTGCTGGTGCTTTGAGACGCTCAAAGAATGAGCCGTCATATAATGCAACCATCCCTGATCCTCTCTTCCTTTAGCGAGTTTCTTATGATCACATTTTTTCCCGCTTTTTAGGAAATTAGTTACCGACACCTCGTCATTTTTAGCACGCTTCTTTCGTGCCTCTTTTGAGAGGACTGATCTCGTTACCCGAACGATGCAAACAAAAATGAAAGAAAAACATGAATGCTTCTAGTGGTCCCTATAAATTTTAAGTGCTGCTCTTATAAAATGCAGGCGTGCAAGGGAGTCGACGTGATATCTTATTCATCGCTAATGAGGTCGGTCAGCCAATGTCTGTATATCGTTGAATACAGGTTTTTACGCACATCGCAAACCCTGTCGATACAAAACAGGCGCTGTTGAACTTTGTGGCCGTTATCAGCTAAAACCCTTTCTTCGCCGTTTTTAGAACTGAGCCTGAAATATAACGCATAACATTTCTTCGGTTCATCAGAGGTTTCTTGGGTCGCTCACCTTTTTATACTAAACGAGGAGAATACGTACCTTTGTACTAATCTTTCTGAAATAGACATGAGTGGAAGTAAAACATTAGTCTAATTCAGATCATTATTACATCATAGACATAGATACTTTGCAGGGTTAGACTTCAAGGCATACAGGCTGTCGCAAATAAATGTTGACAATATTTAACAAAAGCCCCTGTGAACAGAGAGGTACCTAACATACGTCATGGTCAGCTCGGCCGCCTTGTCTACCGTATATTAAGTTCATAAAAACTGATAAGGAATTTTTTCGATTAGTTGTTTGAGAAACAAAAGTATTAGTTCAGATGTAGCTGATCATCTCTGAAACAACCAGGCTGCATTGTTTCATTTCAGGTAACAATTTAAAGACCTTTATAACCCTTAATGAAGATATATCATGTCAAAAGCTTTTAGCGCATAGTTTTTGGTCAGTGCAAGCCCAGCCAACTCTAGAGAGATAACTTCGAAGCAAAATGTATTTTCGCTCTTGGTTTCCTAGAGTTAAACTCTGCCGGACACAAATGAAGTTACTCCTCCTTCTCCTCCTCTGGATTTCCTCTTTGCTGTAAGCCAGAGTTTTAATTTACCAGTATTAAACAAAATCTACAACTTTTGACGTGAACGCTCATGCTTGGCAGTATAGGAGTTCGGCAAGATATTTTGGCTCCTTATAAAACTTCGGAAACGAACAGAAAACATGTTGATTACTTCACACATGACATTGAGCAGCCCTCATTTGGCTTCATTTGGCTTCATTGGGACTATAAGAATCTTAGGGCGGCAAGTAACTCGGAAATAACCTGGCTGTATAGGACAAAAAAGAGCGTGATTCCAAGGTTGTCTGGAAAAAGTTTTGGTTGGGGCTCAAAATCAATGGGAGGGGGAGGGGGGTCTTTGCAGATAGGAAGCAAAAGTTTTCATTTTAGTCACTATATGTGTAATGCGCCCATCGGTCCCCAACATCGAACTCCTAACCGTGTTCAAAGTACCTGGTTTGAAACTCAAATCCTTTCAAGTGCCTTGTAACATGGATGCCATTGACGTCTCATGAAGGTACATCAAGCGTATCAGATATACCTATTCTGAATGTTGTTGGACCGGATCTAGAAATATTTACTTGCTCAAAGGCAGCGCCGCATTATAAGAGATTCTATCTCGGGCCTCAGAAATCTACAAGAGCGTCTCGTGATCCGAAGCTTGTTAATTAAGCAGTCGATCTCATTTGCAGCACTGCATTTTGTAACGATTTCTTTGCCAAGGTGCACTACAATCAATAAGTGCCACGTACCGGCTTATAAAAACCAGGCTGTAAGACGTTTGACAAGAGTAAGTCCGAGGCGCGTTCAGTTTGTTCTTAGACTGCAGATGAAAGGCTAAATATATTAAGCTAATACGCCTCAACTTCGAACTTATAGTGTATTCGCAGCGGCTTGCAACATAGCCGGTAGACAATTAATTAAACGTCTACAAGCACTTAGAGCCTCTGAAAAAATGTGCAGCCCTCAGAATTCATATGTGGATCGAACGCCATACCCTTTTTCATTCATTATTCACATATGAAAATGTCTCCAAGGCAGCCGCGAAATATTGCTTCAGACATTATTCAGAGGGCTTACCACTTCAGCGCAGACAAGAAATGTATTCCTGGAACCTTCTATAAAATAAGGGGTGCAGATTTCGTTCATTTCATAAAATCTAAAACCAGTAGAATAAATCAGATTGCCAAGAAAATACTTGGTTAGTTAACACTTCTGTTAAGATAAAATAAAGGCTATCTGGATATTGTGCGCAGCAATGTTTTTTTATTTCACATAACACGTCTAATTAACCCAAATGAATACAATGCTGTCTAAAAAGATAGAAACAGGACATCCTATAGCAACCTGGTCATCCAACCCGAAGCCCTGTTGATGCAAGTTGCCTTCCATCTTAAAGTTAGAGATAAACCAAAGGACATCTTGATGAGGTGTACGTTCTTCTGGTCTCCGATTCCCCGGGTAGCTATTAATCTTGCAGAATAATTTATGGCATCTCGGACATTCAGTATAATGCGCCGGATATGACTGCATACCATCTTGGTAATTGCAAAATGTGCGCTTGCTAGCGTTGTGCATAATCATCTGTAGATATCGCTCGAAAAATTTAATAGGTACAGAAATCAAGGGCAAAAAATATTTTTATGCCAAAGCAGTGGGGGAGCTAAATATGTGTTCTGATTGATCGGAAAAGTAAATTAGGTATTAATGCGACCGCCTCACCGGCCTCGTGGTGTGGAAAGTCTGGTTTGGGCGGTGTGACTAAAAAATCACAGGCTTGCCTCTGGAACGCTCTCGGTATAAGATAGCATCGCCGGTCCCTTATCGCTTGGCTGAAAGTCTGATATTACGAATCCACATGACACAGCAGAGTTTACAGGAGCCGGGAAATCGGGAAGCTTCTTTCGGACGAAACTCGTACCCTCCGTTAGCCCTGGATCAAGTGTCAGGCGGACTTCGCTCGGATCTTCACACATATGGCTTCTGTAAAAGAGATTATGACCTACGTCGGGTATGGGACATAGAGTGGTGTAGGTTAGGACTCAATGGCGATGACTAAATGTGAGACAATAGACAGACAAATTCAGAGATTTGCGTTTAAACAAGGAAAGTGCATGTACGCGATCAAGAATCCGCCTGGCGAGCTTCAGACGACACACGTAGAAGAGGCTGCCTCCTCATGTTCTTGAATGCGGAACTCAATTTTCTTCAACATTAAAAATGAAATTGGCGCACGAGAATGGTTCCAGCAATATCCCAATTTTTTTTTAAGAGAGTAGTTTAAGTATTTTATGTTATTGTTGGGATGTCTGATACTTAGTGTGCAGACATTACACGGGAAACACTAATTGAATATAGGTTATCGTTTTGAGCAATTGCTTCAAGGAAATTATAATTTTGGCCACACTTTCGTTTATGATAATAAATTGATCGAGCACCCGTCGTTGGGTATTCGACGCAGTTTATCTGCGTTTTTGTTTTCTATGCAAAAACACCAATACTAACGATTCGAAGAAGGGGAGCTTTGCTGGCATATACTGCTAATGGCCCATAACGCAGATTTTATAACTCAGACGCAGCAACTCTGACACTACCAGATAGAAGATATTTTCTTAAATGGGGACAAAACGTAATAACATGTGGAGGTAAAATTTAATATGTAATATCCCAATCCTTTTGTACAACATAAAAATTAGCGCTTCTAGCTTGTCCAGAATTCTCCGTAGTTTTCCGCGCGAATTTATAACCTTTGATATTTTAGCAAGGCAGCGTTTTTGCGCTTTCTCGTTTTTCGCCTCTGCATTGCCGAATTTTTTTGACCTGACGTTAGAGCCTGAAGCATCAGCCATCTAGGAAAATGTGAGATCAAACTGGCTCTACCAGGATAAACCTGTACACAAGAACTTAGTACAGACGTTTAATATAACAATTTTGCAGGTACCTTAGCATCACTTTTTGGATTCAGTGTAGGTTTTGAGAGCGTTGTTACCGCATGAAGGTAACATTTCCCTTCATTTTATCGATGGGTGAGTTACCTGCGGTTACAGTTAAAGCAGGACACATGTTGCTAAGGAAGAAGCAAAGTGTGGCTTCAGCAAAGTTCTTTAAAGGCGGCATGGTACGTCAACTGGATTAATAACATGTAATAAGGTTCGTCTTATAAAGGAGTGCTGCCACTGGAAAAGGTTGGGAGTCTTGGATCCTTCACACACCGTCTGAGTAGAGACCGTACCGTCCTCGAAAGTCCAGCCTTGTGCTTTTGAGGTAAACCGCAACTCCGGCTCCCCATGTTACGGCTTCCAAACCACATGCAGAGACCTTGTGTTTAATACTCGGGTTTCGGTCTTAGGTTTGGAAAGCATAAATATCATTTGAGTATCTCTAGATATGTTATTGGCTTCGAATGAAAGAGAGATGCTGTATGTCGTGAGGGTACGCGAATAAAATAGAAAACGGTTTGCATACCTACACAAGCCAGGTCGTGTTTGCAAATAAGGCGGTTTTGGTAAAAGTTTCTACAGAGCAAACAACTGGAAAGGTCTGGTATACGGCGATATCTTGCGTCATAATTCCGCTGACCAGATAGCGACGCAAACCATGTAAAACGACCGCTTGTCATGTAAGACTGAGGATTGGCTGAGAGGGTGATTTATTTATGAGACCATGGGACGTGACTTAGTTGGCAGGTGCACTTGGGGCTGGTAGGGGCATTTTGCCATATTGACATTTGCTCCAAATATCTGAATGCGCAGATGCTATGAACAGCACTTTGAAGGCGCGCTCGGGGGCGTGTACAAATACCTAATACACTCCAGATATGTCTTCAAAAGGGTTGTATAGTTGTATTCTCTACCGCATGTATGCACAATGTGGAAAAGCTCTGAAGCAGAGAAATTCACCACGAATCTCTTTGAAGATGAAGTGTGGGCGCCAGCGGAAGCTCGACATGTGCGGTGAGAAGCTGTGTATAGTGACAAAAGCGGGTTGAGTGGTCTTAGCGTCTGACGCTATGACATTCCGAAGAGATCAATAATTAGAAATCACCTCATTTAGGGCAGGAGCCTTTCATGGCTTATGCATGACGTATAGAAAATGTGTGACCGCTGAGGAGAAACAAAACAAAATGGGTTTACAGGAAAGGAATGGCGCAGTGTCTGTCACACCTTTTTTTTTTGTGGACACTCGAAAAGAACCTTAAGGAAAGACAAGAACGTTGGAAGTCAAAGTTGAAAGAAATAGGAGCCTCAGCGGATGGCTACGGAGTGATTTGGACCAACCGGTGATCTTTGACGCGCGCTGAAATCGCACAGCACAAGGCCGCCTCTCCGCTCCTCCTCCATCACAACGCAGTCGCCGATAATCGGGTTGGAACCCTCGAACTGCGATACAGAGGTGGGCATTTTAACCACTGCTCCCCCGCGTCGTAGAAAGGTTCAATAATACAGCATGATTTCATATCTTGTTTGTGAGTTAGCCGTTAGTTTTAAGGCGAAATCCTTTATAGGCCCATGAGTGTCTATCCGTCCGTCTGTGCATGCAACTGCAAGTAGTGTCACTGTTCTTAACGACATTCTACTGGATATCGCGATATTTCGTGGGATTCTGTTAACCTCTAAATCTCGCAGTGAATACCCTTTGCAAGTGGTAGATAGTGGCCAGTAATGATAATGGCACATGATATAGATAGCACAAAAAACGAAGACCAAGGTGGGAGAAAGACAGCACAAGCACTATGTAGACTCTACTTGCTCCATAACTATCTTACTTATGTGGCCTTATTCTGAAAAAGCTCATTTCTGGCATTCTTGTATTCCACCGACTTTTTTGAGGGTCTTGTTTGCGTCTCAGTTTATGTCTGAATATCTCAGGTATTCTGCACTGACTCTTGTACAGTCATTTACCATACATGTGTCTGCTATGTGATTGAGCAACCATTTCTTGGTAGAAAAGCAAGCAGCTGTTTTTCTTTCGTTGAGTATATCCCAATATACTACACTAAATGTGTTGATGTTCCTGCTTTTTGGAATAGAAGCTTGCGTAATCTCGGAGCTATTTCTTCAAACAACATTGAACGAAAGATGTTTCTAGGAATGGAGTGATGGCGTTTGTTATCATATACGAATTCACAAACTCAGCACGTCTATCACGTAGACTATTTTTCATATAATTGACATTGGCTTTTTTGTCAGCCTAAAAAGCACATGTTTCTCATATGCAAAAACGAAAATTTTATATTTTTAACTCCCGAACCTACTCTTTTGTTGTTACAGGTTTCGCTGCAATAGAAGAGGAAAATCTTAACTTGAACAAATTTTCTCCTTCAGCATTACGATGACTTTTTAATGTTATTGCTCTGCACTCACAGTGGGCGTGCTATTTCTAAATGCCCGAGAAATGTGCAGCCAGTTTGAGCCTTAGTGGCAAGAGTGATCTGGATTTCGAGTTTTACAAAAAGATACAGCTGTTGCTAATTATCAGAAAAAAATGTACAATCCATTCAAGCGCCCGCCTGTAAGAGCTAGACTGAACTCTTAATATGTATTCCAATTTACAATAGCCAATAGAATTCATTTTATCTGGGTCTGCTTCTGTTTGCTGCATGGTGTGGCGTTGGAGGAAGCGGCAAATGAAATGCGCCGCACGGATGCCTGGATCGGAAGCCCGGCGGGATCAGCTTCGTGTATGATTGAATCGACTGGGACGTCTTGACCTGTCGTTACGGTACATTGCGCGGTCCCATTGTCGCATCCAACCAGTATTTCATTGAACGCATTAACGTTCAACGGTGTTCTATATTTCATCTACAATAGAGGAAAGCCGCATCTGTCACTCTCCGAATATTGCTATCATTCTCACTGTGGACAAGGGGAATTATGAAGAGCGTTTCATATGGGGCAGTGGTAAAGCGCTGGGCAGAGGATCCAAGAGATAGAGGTTCGATTCTCCGGTGGGAGACAAAGTTTATTATCTATGTCTTAAGCATCAGAGCCGCCGCAAAAGCGTGACACTTTTGCTGACGAAAACCATGAGCCATTAAAGGCTTTCGTTTTAAAATTCTCATCAACCTACTTCTGCAATGCACGTGCACGGAATTCTCCATGAAAGCAAAATGCCTTCTTTGTAGAAAAGGTTTCAAACCACTATACACCACAAGATAATACATTGCACGAACTCCAAGCCAAGAGAACAAAAGGGGACGTTATTTACATCTGCAGTACACCTGTGTATTTATGAACTTGGAATTAAGTTCAATGCAGGGCATGAAGAAGACATTTCTTTGCTTGTAGTATCAATAATCTTAGCTGATAATAATTCAGGGGTCACTATAACAGCCACATACTGAACTACTAAATGACCTTTAAGCACTAAGGCCAAATTTTAGAGGGTTATCATTTAGTCGCAATACATGAAAATAGTTATCTTTGATGTACGAGATAAATTTCTCATTCCCCTTACTCAATGGTGCTACTATGCCACTTGGCTCGAGATAACGCTTTTCTATGGGAACGTTGCTAGCCAACATGAAAATCTTTGACTGGACCTCTGTACTCCGTTGTTGATTAGGATCACTCTTTTTTTGCGTAAATATTGAATTTGGTAGAGAACAAAAACAACATGGGGCGTTGAAAGTGTACAAAAATTCTCATACACAAAAGCGCATCTCGAGTTAGCAAAACAAAATTCATAGCACAAATATTCTCCGCAAACTGAAGTAAATTATTTCTCAAGTAAAACAAGAAGTGAAAGAAAGTGGAAATCAGTTTGTGAAGGTGTAGCTCTGCTCGCAATAAATATCTAAACCTGTATTCGAACTGATCAAATTTTTCTTAAATAAACCTTAGCAAGAAAAAGAAGTTGGAATGTTGCTGAAATCTCTAGCAATGCTCCCTATACATATATAAAGGCGTCGAAAACGTTTTTGCAATAAATTTCAATCACTAACACTTTTTGTTATTTAACTCTTTGCTAGGTCACAAAAACTGAACACAACTATTACCCCCACACCGCTATTATTTATTTTTACTGAAGAAAGCTGTATATTTCCACGTCAGTGAAATTAAAGTTTGATAAGAAAAGAAAAAAAGCAAAGTAGTGAAGCAATGTTTGGTTTTACAGTAAATAGAAGTATATATGTTCTGGATAGAACCTTCATTAGGACATTAAAATATAAAACACGACTATATAAATTTAATATATTATGAAATATAAACACGTTCCGGGCATAAAATATAGTCAGAGTCACTTTTCTCAACAAATGCCCACACATTTTTTTATCAATTTATGTATGTAACTGCTTAGCTTTTCAGGCACTGTGCTCTCAGGTTTAACAAAGTTGTTAATAATTAAAGCATGTGTTTACTAGCTTTCATATGGACGCCATCAGTCATTTCAGTTCAGTAGTGTCGGACTCTTCGTGACCCTATGGACCATATCACACCACGCTTTCCGGTCTCTCACTATCTTCCTGAAATCACATAACTTCAGCTGCAGCGCCTCGAGGATGCCATCTAACCATCGCGTTCGCTGCCTACCCCTTCTCCTGTCTGATGAGAAGAGAGGAGTCGCTGAAGAAAGATTTTATGGGCGCCACGGCGATTATGAAAAAAGATACATGATTTATTACCACTTCAGAGTAGGAAATTTAGAATTCACCTTTATTATTTGCCCTACGCTTCTGCAGAGCTTATCGATGCAACACAGACTAAAAAAAGAAAGATGTTGCGGCGGCGAATGGCTTTAATTGTGCATTTTGCCTTAAAGCCGGCGATTTCTTGATTTTCCACGGCAACTCGACAGGACGAAAATGTAACTAATAAAGCTCAAGAACGTAACAAAAAGGATACAATGCTTCTGTCTACTCGCCGTGACCATTATAACGTACAGAAGATTCAGCGAAGTTCACTTTTTCACTGGTTTTACTTCCCTCCAACAATAATTCTCTTAAAGTGCCAAGACGGTATGCGACCGATGCACATAGTAGGAGAAATGGCAGTCATCGAAGGAAGTGTGCGATATTCTTGCTCTTTTTACGTGCAATATTTTGCATTATACTATAAACTGAAGAAGGTTGTCAAGCGAACTTGTTTTTATGAAAGATCGAGATGAGTAAGATAACTTGGGAACATAGAAGCAAAATTTGAACGATTCAGCCAAATGGCACGTGGCTCTTTTAAAATTATCATAGTATGTATTGTTTCAAACTGCACATCGCCTGCGCATCTCAAAATTCTTAATAAGGACCAAATGATCCCCAACATAATTGTAGTGACGTTCAAAATATAATTGCAATGGGTGTGTGAGTGAGGATATTAAAGTTGCTGTCAATGATTGAGCACATATTTGTGTTATACTTACAAAAAAAAAAACATATAACGCGAAATCAAGTTAGATAGACTGAGCGCACGGCGAGCCCCTGAAAGTGTGAAAAGGGGATTAACGCTTGTTGCCTTTTCCTCCCTTTCTGTCACACCTCTGGCGCTATGAAACTGCACGTTTAATCATGGTCCCAGTTAACCTTCATGCACTCGTTTAGGTTTCCCTATTGCATAGGGTATTTTTAAGGCGTTCAGGTGTTTAGGCCTTAATTGGCACATCCTAGCGGATTGTGTCCCTCCATCCATCCGTAAAGTTTTCGTTAGTTGGGAGGCGGTAGCTGGCAGCTGACATGGCCGAGAGCTAACTTGACGTAGTGTTTCCTGATCTTACGTTAGACAGGAGCTTCCAAATCGGGCCTCTCCTTTCATATGGGTGGGCGATATGAGAATCAGCCTACCAAGACCCTTGCATTCTGCTTACCCCTGGGCCACGCCGGCACGTTCATAAAGCTCGGTTGGAGTAAAAACAAGCGAAGGTTGGAGTAAAAACAAAGCGAAAGAGGTGCCGTAGCGCAGGGCTTCGGACCCCCGCGCAATACAAGCTTTCGCTTGATTGCAGTTTTGTGATAAAAAGCTTCCCTAGAATTTTTTGTTTCATTATTTCATTTTGGTACCTTTTCTAGGCATTTGGGCGCGTGCATTTTATTTTACCGTTACTTATTATCACCGCAGGTACAACGCTGTAGCAGACACAGTTTTTATAATTAGGTTTAAGGCTAACCACGTCTCAGCAAGCTGTCTACAGTTGAAAATAATTGTATTATTAGGTGAAAACAAAAACCTGTAAATTACTCGAAAGGGAAACATTACTAAAAAAAAACAATCGGTAGCAACTTAATGCCTAGACATGTTTGTGTAGTTAGGAGTGGGTGAATATTTATGTGTGGGGTTCGGAATTCACCTATCCTTCGATGGTATTTATGCATTCTAAACCATGCGCGTGTGAACTATTTTGAAATTGGCGGTGCCGAATGCACTCCGTGCGATATTATAAATCATGCCTACAGAAGTTATTTATGCATGGTTTTATAAAATCCAGAATTTGTTTCTTTAGTGTGATTAGAGATTCCTAAATTCTTGGGAACGCCTTTATAAAAAGCGTTTGCATTTCAAAACCTTATTAATGCACCCAGAAACTAATCTCCATCATGTATGCAAGCAATAAGGGCATTTCCGTTGGTAAAATAATATCGTGAAAAGTAAAAATGTCTTATAAACAATTATGAAGGCTTTACAATGTCAGTTACCTCCCCTCCCCCAACCGTGATGAAGCTGCTTTCGCAGAAATCAGGACGCCTTTTTAAAAACGTTCCTCGGCTTTTTTCTAATGAAACATAGCAATATTCGTCGACTGAAGACCCACTTTTTATAGGCCGCTTTGTTTTCTACTCATAAGGCAATGTTTACGTCGTCATAATAATCATCATCAGCAGGCTGACTATACACACTGCAGAGCTAAGGCCTCTCCCATATTTCTCCAATTAACCCGGTTCTGAGCTAGCTGTATTCGCTTGACCCCTGCGAACTTCTTAGCCTCATCCGCCCACCTAACTTTCTGCCGCCCCCTGCTATGTTTTCCTTCCCTTGGAATCCAGTTTGTTACCCTAAGCGACCACCGGTTATCTACTCTTCGCACTACATGTCTTGCCCATGCCCATTTTTTCTTCTTAATTTCCACTAGAACGTCGGTAACTTGAATTATTTCTCTGACCCACCCTGCACGCTTCCTGTCTCTTAATGTTACCCCTACCATTTTGCGTTCCATAGCCCTCTGGGTTGTCCTCAACTTTAGTAGAACTCTCTTGGTTAGCCTCCACATTTCAGCCCCATAGGTGAGTACAGGTAAGATTCAATTGTTGTATACTTTCCTCTTGAGCGATACCGGTAAGCTGCTAGTCATAATCTGCGAGTGCTTGCCAAATGCGCTCCATCCCAATTTTATTCTTCTTGTTATTTCCTTTTTATGGTCCGGATCTGCGGTTACTTCTTGTCCTAAATAGACATATTCACCTACTAATTCCAGCGCTTCGCTATTTAACGTAAACTGCTGTTCCTTCCCGAGCCTGTTGAACATACCTTAGTCTTCTGCATATTGATTTTCCTGTCTAGGCCATCAATCATTCTTTGCTGTTCATCTCTTGATTTACTTAGCAAGGCAATGTCATCCGGAGGAAGAGGAAAGGCAGGAAGGTTAACCCGTAAAAGAAACCAATGCCATCAGCAATTCGCAGATTCCTGTGGTATTCTCCATCTACTTATATCCCTAACTGCTCCATTCCAAGTCTCTGAATACTTCCTCTAAGCAAGCTATGAATAGTACTGAGGAGATCGTGTCTCCTTGCCTTATACCTTTCTTTATGGGAATTTTGTTCCTTTCTATATGCAGAACTATGGTTGTTGTGAAACCACTATATATATCTTCCAGCACTTTCACGTATGGCTCGTCTACCCCCTGATTTTACAGTGCCTGCATCACTGACGAGGTTTCTACTGAGTCAAATGCTTTTTCTTAACCAATGAAAGTTGTGTATAATGGCTGGTTATATTCCGAACATTTTTCTATCACCTGGTTGATGGTATGGATATGATAGATAGTAGAGTACCTTTTCTGAAGCCCCGCTTGACCCTTTGCTTGATTGCAGTCTAAGGATGTCATGATTCTATCAGCAATTGACTTAGGAACTACCTTATGCGTAACATACAGTAAGATGAGTGGTCTGTAATTTTAAGGTCCTTAGCGTCCCCTTTTTAATGAATCCGGATAATATTTGCTTACTTCCATACTTCCATGGTTCCGGTACCATCGATGACTACAGGCACTGCGTATACAGGGTGACCAGTTTTTCTAGCACGATATCCCTTCCGTCCTTCAACAAATCCATAGTTATCTGGTCCCCTCCAGCTGATTTCCCACTTTTCATAGTTTCTATTGCTTTCTTAACCTCGTCCTTCGTCACTGGTCGAACGATGCACGTTGGGTGGTGGGTGGTTTGTGGGGTGTAACGTCCCAAAACGACCCAGCCTATGAGAGATGCCGTAGTGGAGGACTCCGGAAATTTCGACCTCCTGGGGTTCTTTAACGTGCACTGTCACGTTAGGTACATCGCCTTTAACCCCTATGTCAGAAGGAGCATCTATTATCTGTATTTATCGACTCATACAATATATATTTACACATACCTTTACTTTGCGTTCTTGATAACAAGTGTCACTGCTTTTACGTACGACCGACACATTGTGGAAATGACTGGCGATATAGCTCTTTATTCGGAATAATAAGGTCTGACCACACTTCCATTGTGTCTTTGCTTTCAGTTTTATGACACGCATTCTTCAAAGTATTCAATCATAAATTAACATTTCACGTGAATGCCCACCAGATAGTGACAAAAATATCTGCATTAAGCAAGCGTTACAAGGCGCATTTATTATTTAAACGTCGCATGTACGACTATATAAGAAAGTGTTCGTTGAGTTCAAATCCTATCTCAAAACCAACATAGGCAATAACCTGAAACAACGAAGCCGATAAACTTCGAGGATAAACTGATATGGGGGCATTACTGGCAGCGCAATGAAGTCACATGAAAGGGTGTAGGCTACCGATGCTGGGACACATTTGCAGCGAGAAAAAGTTGCCATGTGAATAATCGGTAAAACGCGCCGTGTTGTGCTAGCTTTGTAAGCGTAAAAAGGCCATAAAGAATAAACGTTTTGGCAACAAGATAAACATGTTTATAGCATTAGCGAAACCATATATACGAAATTTTCACGTCTCTATATTTGCTCATGTACCGCAGCCACAATCCCTAAAAGGACTTAAAAGCATCCTTGCCATCAGCATTTAGACCTCTGAACCCTCATGTCAGATCTGACAGCAAAAAATAGTCTTTAGTTCCTTGTTCACCAATGAGCGGCACAGAAGGTTCATCGCTGTAAATGACTGAATTGCCACGGAGCAGATCCGAGCGTTATAAAGTTCGCAGCAGTGCTCGAGATAGCTGTCTACATAGCACGAACGAACAAAATGCTGCATATCCTGTTATCATGCCTGCTTCTGATCTCTATTTTTTACGCTTTCGACAGACCGTCGGAGGAGTGACCACTTTGCTGGTCTTGCCTCAGCGCCGGGAGCTGATTTCAAAGCGGCAGGAAGAAAGAGTGCCTTCAATCAAATAGGACAACCTTTTAGAATGCCACCGTGTGTCGTAGCCCTCGCTGCTTGCTGTTCTTGAGCCCAGGCTCTGTCTTCACGAGCAACAGACGGGTGGGTATGTGCTTACTCGTGAACTTTACTTCTTTCTTAACTGAGCTCAGGGCCCATCAAAGGCCTTGTATCTTGTAGTTGCAGCAGAGAAATGCAATCACAGCTGACGATTTCTCTGGTGCCACTGAACCCTAATTGGGACTATGCCAAATCGTCTCGGACAGCGCTAGTCGCCTGTAAAACTAATAAAATGATATCAGACTCTGTTGGATGGTATAAGCTTCAAATACACTGTCCTTAAGAGGAAAACGTCTCTCCCATGAAAACAAACAAAAGGGGTAGAAGAAATACTGAGAGAAAATGAAGGCTTAGACTTGGGCAGCAAAATGTTATAGAAAAGGACAGCTACTATAATTTTTGACACTCATATTGCTGGTGCCATTTGCAGTAGTTCTGCGATGTTCAGTTTTCGACAGCCGAAAGGGATCCGGGGCCTCATCGCTCGCTCAGACGCTGTCATTCACGATAATTTCAGAGGCAAAATATCTTCGAGCATAACATCTTGGCAGCATGCCGGCTGCCACGGAATAAATGGGTGCCGCTTCAGGACATCACAAAGTAAAAATCAGAATTCCCCACATGGGTGAGAGAGTTAATCTACCATGCGGTTAATTCGAGGGCCATCCACTCCTGTGTAATACGTATATGGCGCATTCACCACCTCCTAAGAAAGGCATCCTCACCTAGAACAAAACTGAAAGACGGGTAGCAATCGCGCAACCTCATTTTTGCGGCCCTGTGGGTCCCGAGCGAAATTGCTCCACACTTGCGAAATGGTAACGTGATTACAAGAATATTTCTTCTTTGGCTTTACATTTTTGGCAGTACTTTTGAGAACCATGTATTAGTGATGCTGTCGTGCATTTGTAGATAGCGCCGAATTTAGCCCAAATGGCTTAATCATCCTTCGTTATGCGCTCATTCCCAAATTTGAAGACTACGTTGTATGCATCAAGCATCACTCTCGGGTGGTGCGGATGGTTCTAGAGCTCGTAACAATTAGTGGCCATCTTCCACTTCTTTTTAGCAGAGGACAAGCTGTTAAGCTAGTTGATTTTACATTTCTTTTGCAGCGCTTAGCCGGGCAAAGACAAAGCACGGAGGAGATCAGCGCCTGTGTGTCCATTTTCCTCCGTACGATGACCTTGTCCGGCAACGCGCTCCAAAAAGCGATATTTTTTAGTGTGCACACAACTAATGATTACGCGTAGTTGCTGAGACAACTATTGGCCGCAATTTCTCTGGTTTAGTGCGGTCTTTGCCTAAATTCGAAAAAGGTTTAGGTTAGGTTTATGGGGCTTAACATCTCAAGACCACTCAAGCTATCAGAGACGCCGTAACTCCACAAATGTCGACTACTTAGGCTTACTTAGCTACTTAGCTCTGATGTTCTGACATCGTACAGCACACGGGTGCCTAGCATTTCGCTTCCACCAGTAAGCTGCCGCGCAGGCAAGTATTCGATTTTGGCCTCGGCGCCTAGCACAGTAGTCGAATGCCCTACCCACTACTCCACCCTGGCGGGGTACATCGAATGGGATAGATAAATCATAGCCTCAGTATATTGGGTATCATCCCGAAATCGCATGATTTTTTATGATATTGTCGCGGACAACAGAGCTAGACGTGACTAACACGACGGGACGAAGCTGAACCAGTAGGCAAAAGTTCCGCGCACAGCACGCGAGGCAACTTCGGCGTCCTTTTCTTCCAGGTGCAACCTACGACCATCAGGGAAACCAGGTGGCATTACTTCCCCTCCTAAAAAAAACGAAAGCACGGAGTGGGCGCGAGCGATGGGCGATGCATGGCAGTACAGAAAACGAATATAAAACACAGGCGGTGCCCTACACAACTAATCGAGTGCATAGTACACTGCACATTACCGCGTGAAATACGGTTTCATGCGGACAACGTGCACCACCTCGAAGCGTGGTTGCCGACGCAAGGTCTGCACAGTACCTGCTGAAAGGACTTCGTATGTCACTTCTGTGAGATGGCGCAGAAACTTGTAAGGTCCAAAGTATCGCGACATCAGTTTTTCAGACAAGCCCGGCCGGCGCACCGGTGTCCACACCCAAACGTGCTCTCCTGGTTGGTATCGGAGGTGTCGATGACGGAGGTTGTAGCGACGCGTATTATTTCGCTGCTGTTGCTGATCAGGTTGTGAATCAGTGGACGCTACCGAAGACTTCAACGCTTGAAGCTCTTCAGGGACAATGCTAGCTACAGAGCCGACCATCGGCTGTGGAGCACCGAAAAGATTCTGGAGCTCTTCGCGTACAACTGAGCGGATGATGTCGCGTAGGCTCGGGGCAGCCCCGAAGGCCGAAAACGGCTCCGCAACCGAAGCGGCTACCACCGGCCTGTGGTAAGTGGTAGACCGCTGCTGAAGCATCCTCTCTATTGTGACAGCTTCCGAAAGAAACTCGTCAACCGTCCTTGGTTGATTACGCACGAGGCCAGCGAACAGTTTCTCTTTAATACCGTGCTTAAAGTGGCGCACCTTTTTGTCTTCGACCATGGCCGGGTCAGAACGTGTGAAGAGGCGGGTCATGTCCTCCACATACATGGTCACAGTTTCATTTGACATCTGTATACGAGACTGTAGAGCCCTTTCTGTGCGTTCTCGCCGGTCCGCGCTGGTATAGGTCTCGCGAATTCGTCGGCAGGACTCACGCCATGATGTTAGGGCGTCTTCTCGGTTCTCGTACCAAGTACGAAAGCCATCTTCCAGGCTGAAGAAGACGTTTCAAAGCTTGGCAGCGTCGTCCCACTGAATAAACTAGGCGACCCATTCAAATTGGATAAGCCAGTTTTAGACGTCTTCGCTCTGACTGCCGTGGAAGGGCTGAGGCAGTCGAGGATTTTGCATGGTGTAGTAAGTTGGAGCTCATTGCATTGCCGGTCGAGGGGCGCCTGCGGTGTTGAACTCCAACGGCCCGTGCTCAGGGGCAGACCTTGATTCCTTCGGCTAGTACGGTGCGCAGGGTTGTCGACTGGCACAGGAGTTCAGTCCTGGGTATGCGGTGGTGTACGGGACAAAGATTGTTCTAACTACCGCACTATCGCGCTTATTTCGCATGCTAGCAAGGTGATGTTGAAAATCCTCCAAGGTATCCTGCAGCAGTATGTGGATCGGGAGCTTCCGGACGTGCAAGCTGGGTTTCGCAAGGGCAGAGGAACTAGAGACCAAGTTGCCAACCTTAGCTGAATCATGAAAAAAGCAAGAGAGTTCCAGAAACCCATCTACTTCTTCTTTATTGATTATGCGAAAGCGTTTGACTGCGTAGATCACAGCAGATTGTGGCAAGCTCTCCAAGAGATGGGAGTTCCGATTAGCCTCATTTGTCTCCTCAGGAACCTGTATGAAGGGCAAGAGGCCACAGTCAGAACTGGGCATGGCCTTACTGATTGGTTTCCGATAGAGAAAGGAGTGAGGCAAGTCTGCATACTGTCGCCCTGCCTATTTAACCTATATGCAGAGTGCATCATGAGGAAAGCCCGTCTGGACGAGTCTTCAGCTGGAGTGAAGATTGCTGGAAAATGGATCAACAACCTTAGATATGCGGATAATACCACTTTAATGGCAGAAAGTGAAGCGGAACTCAAGAGACTTCTGATGCGCGTACAAGAAGAGAGTGACAAGTTTGGGCTTAAACTGAACATTAAAAAGACAAAGATCATGGCGTCTTGCCCTATCAAGTCCTGGAGCATCAAGGGACAATAAGGGGAAACTGTGGCAGATTTTCTTTTCTTGGGCTCCAAGATTACCTCGGAAGGGGACTGCAGCCATGAAATTAGGAGACGCCTGCTTCTGGGAAAGAGAGCAATGGTTAGCCTTGACCGCCTAGTAAAGAGCAGAGACATTAGTCTGCCAACCAAGATCCGTATATCTCGTGCTATGGTCTTTCCAGTTGTGATGTATGGATGCGAGAGTTGGACTGTGAAAAAGGCTGACCGCCGAAGAATTGACGCGTTGGAATTGTGGTGCTGGCGAAGACTCTTGAGAGTTCCTCGGACTGCCAGAAGATCAAATCAGTCAATATTGTGAGACCATAAACCCTGACTGCTCATTGGAGGGTCAAATTCCAAAGTTAAAGCTCAGCTACTTTGGTCATCTGATGAGAAGAGAGGAGTCGCTGGAGAAAGATTTGATATTGGGAAAGGTTGAGGGTCGCCGGAGAAGGGGTAGGCAGTGAACGCGATGGTTAGATGGCATCCTCGAGGCACTGCGGATGAAGTTGTGTGATGTTAGGAAGATATTGAGAGACCGGAAAGCGTGGCGTGACATGGTCAATAGGGTCACGAACAGTCGGACACGACTGAACGACTGAACTGAACGGGACATGTAGTGGAAACGAAACCCAGCACCTCCACCAAAATATGTCACGGACAACAGGGCTAGACGTGACTAACACGACGGGACGAAGCTGAACCAGCAGGCAAAAGTTCCGCGCACAGCACGCGAGGCAACTTCGGCGTCCTTTTCTTCCAGGTGCAACCTACGAACATCAGGGAAACCAGGTGGTATTACTTCCCCTCCTAAAAAAAATGAAAGCACGGAGTGGGCGCGAGCGATGGGCGAAGCAAGTCAGTACAGAAAAAGAATATAAATCACAGGCGGTGTCCTACACAACTAAACGAGTGCATAGTACACTGCACATTACCGCGTGACATACGGTTTCATGCGGACAACGTGCACCACCTCGGAGCGTGGTTGCCGACGCAAGGTCTGCACAGTACCCGCTGGAAGGACTTCGTATGTCACTTATGTGAGATGGCGCAGAACCTTGTAAGGTCCAAAGTATCGCGACATCAGTTTTTCAGACAAGCCGGGCCGGCGCACCGGTGTCCACACCCAAACGTGCGCTCCTGGTTGGTATCTGAGGTGTCGATTACGGAGTTTGTAGCGACGCGTATCCTTTAGCTGCTGTTGCTGATTAGGTTGTGAATCAGCGGACACTACCGAAGGCTTCAACGCTTGAAGCTCTTCACGGACAATGCTAGCTACACAGCCGACCATCGGCTGTGGAGCACCGAAAAGATTATGGAGCTCTTCGCGTACAACTGAGCGGATAATGTCGCGTAGGTTCGGGGCAGCCCCGAAGGACGAAAACGGCTCCACAACCGAAGCGGCTACCACCGGCCTGTGGTAAGTGGTAGACCGCTGCTGAAGCATCCTCTCTATTGTGACAGCTTTCGAAAGAAACTCGGTACCGTCCTAGGTTGATTACGCACGATTCCAGCGAACAGTTTCTCTTTAATACCGTGCATAAAGTGGCGCACCTTTTTGTGTTCGGCCATGGCCGGGTCAGAACGTCGGAAAAGCCGGGTCATGTCCTCCACATACATGGTCACAGTTTCATTTGACATCTGTATACGAGACTGTAGAGCCCTTTCTGTGCGTTCTCGCCGGTCCGCGCTGGTATAGGTCTCACGAATTCGTCGGCAGGACTCACGCCATGATGTTAGGCGTCTTCTCGGTTCTCGTACCAAGTACGAAAGCCATCTTCCAGGCTGAAGAAGACGTTTCAAAGCTTGGCGGCGTCGTCCCATTGAATAAACTAGGCGACCCATTCAAATTGGATAAGCCAGTCTCAGACGTCTTCGCTCTGACTGCCGTGGAAGGGCTGAGGCAGTCGTGGGTTTTGCAGGGTGTAGTAAGTTGGATCTCATTGCATTGCCGGTCGAGGGGCGCCTGCGGTGTTGAACTCCAACGGCCCGTGCTCAGGGGCAGACCTTGATTCCTTCGGCTAGTACGGTGCACAGGGTTGTCGACTGGCACAGGAGTTGAGTCCTGGGTATGCGGTGGTGTACGGGACAAAGATTGTTCCAACTACCGCACGATCGCGCTTATTTCGCATGCTAGCAAGGTGATGTTGAAAATCCTCCAAGGTAGGCTGCAGCAGTATGTGGATCGGGAGCTTCCGGACGTGCAAGCTGGGTTTCGCAAGGGCAAAGGAACTAGAGACCAAGTTGCCAACCTTCGCTGAATCAAAAAAAAAGCAAGAGAGTTCCAGAAACCCATCTACTTCTGCTTTATTGATTATGCGAAAGCGTTTGACTGCGTAGATCACAGCAGATTGTGGCAAGCTATCCAAGAGATGGGAGTTCCAGTTCGCCTCATCTATCTCCTCAGGAACCTGTATGAAGGGCTGAAGGGCAAGAGGCCACAGTCAGAACTGGGCATTGTCTTACTGATTGATTTCCGATTGAGAAAGGAGTGAGGCAAGTCTGCATACTGTCGCCCTGCCTATTTAACCTATATGCAGAGTGCATCATGAGGAAAGCCCGTCTAGACGAGTCTTCAGCTGGAGTGAAGATTGCTCGAAAATGTATCAACAACCCTAGATATGCGGATAATACCACCTTAATGGCAGAAAGTGCAGCGGAACTCAAGAGACTTCTGATGCGCGTACAAGAAGACAGTGAGAAGTTTGGGCTTAAACTGAACATTAAAAAGACAAAGATCATGGCGTCTTGCCCTATCAAGTCTTTGAGCATCAAGGGACAAGAAGTGGAAGCTGTCACAGATTTTCTGTTCTTGGGCTCAAGGATTACCTCGGAAGGAGACTGCAGCCATGAAATTAGAAGACGCCTGCTTCTGGGAAAGAGAGCAATGGTTAGCCTTGACCGCCTACTAAGGAGCAGAGACATTAGTCTGCCAACCAAGATCCGTATAACTCGTGCTATGGTCTTTCCAGTTGTGATGTATGGATGCGATAGTTGGACTGTGAAAAAGGCTGACCGCCGAAGAATTGACGCGTTTGAATTGCGGTGCTGGCGAAGACTCTTGAGAGTTCCTTGGACTGCCAGAAGATCAAATCAGTCAATATTGTGAGACCATAAACCCTGACTGCTCATTGGAGGGTCAAATTCTAAAGTTAAAGCTCAGCTACTTTGGTCATCTGATGAGAAGAGAGGAGTCGCTGGAGAAAGATTTGATGTTGGGAAAGGGTGAGGGTCGCTGGAGAAGGGGTAGGCAGTGAACGCGATGGTTAGATTGCATCCTCGAGGCACTGCAGATGAAGTTATTTGATGTTAGGAAGATAGTGAGAGACCGGAAAGCGTGGCGTGACATGGTCAATAGGGTCACGAACAGTCAGACACGACTGAACGACTGAACTGAACGGGACATGTACTGGAAAGGGTACCCAGCACCTCCACCAAAATATGTCACGGACAACAGGGCTAGACGTGACTAACACGACGGGACGAAGCTGAACCAGCAGGCAAAAGTTCCGCGCACAGCACGCGAGGCAACTTCGGCGTCCTTTTCTTCCAGGTGCAACCTAAGAACATCAGGGACACCAGGTGGCAATATTTAGCAGCCAATTTTGCGTCCTGCGTTAAGGTTTCTGAGCTCCTGCCATGCAACTCCGTCTTGTCCGCAGGACGGATGTAGTTTTCCTGAGCTGTGGCTGCGGGTAGCTTGCATGATGGTAAATGTTAAAAATTCTGTCTTTTCGTTGCCAATTCGGATTGTGAACAACGGTCCCATTGGTATCTTCGAATCATGTGGCATGAACGCGTAGGGTACGTTTTCCTCGAGTGCAGCTAGTTGGTCGCAGATTATTAGCTCTCTAAGCGGCGCAGACGTTTATTTTTTCCCCTGATGACTTCGTAAAATAATCAGCAACAGTTTACGGTCGAGGTAGCTAGCAAGCTAACATATATACTGTGCCATGCTTGTGTTTCAAGCTGTTGCGCGCATTCTTTCATAAGACTGTACTGGGGCATAAGGCGCATGAGATACCGGTACCGCTTGCTTTTATATCTGTATTTTGCGCAAGAATCATGGCCTTGCCCCCTAACTTTATAAGGTGTGTGCCTCGAGCCAACAGTCATGCTTCTACCTCCACGTCACATTGCGAGTAGTCTGTTAGGGAGTCATGTTGCTGTACGAAACCCCCCCAACTGGAAGACAAACGTCTGACAATTTTTTCGAATAATTTTTGTGGTCTCTTCCCTACGTTGTGTGTTCTGCTTACCATCATCATCAGCAGCAGCCGGACAATACCCACTGCAGACCGAAGGCATCTACTATAATCTTCCAAATAACCGTGTACTGTGCTAGTTCCCTTCCGATTATCCCTGAAAAATTCTTAACCTCATCCACTCATATAGCTGTCTGCCGCCTTCTGCTACGCTTTCTTTTGGAATCTAATTGGTTACCTCAGGCTCCTATTGGTTGTATTCCCTACGCACTACATGCCCTGGCCATGTCCATTTCTTGATTTCAAATATTGTCATTAACTCTAGTTATTTCTCTGACCCACTCTGTGCTCTTGCTACCTCTTACCGTTACACCTACTATTTTTCGTTCCATAAACCTCTGCATTGACATAAACTAGTAGAACCCTTTTTGTTAGCCTCCAAGTTTCATTCCCATAGGTGAGTACATGTAAGATGCAAATATTTTATACTTTTCTCTTGAGCGATACCGGTATGCTGCTGGTCATAAACTGCGGATACTTGTCAAATGTGCTATATCGCAATATTATTCTCCTGTTGTTTCACTTTCATGAACTGGATCTGCAGTTGCTACCTGTCCTAAATGCTTATCTGGGGTGAGTAAAGGTTGCGGCCGCTGTGCGTGATTTCAATCAATTTCTTGCCTCGGTTGTAGCCTATCAAGACCCCTCTCACATATTTTCGTAATTGCTTCTTTTTTTTCGCAGCTCTTCATGTCTTTGCTGGAAGGCATGATCCAGAGCAATTACAACCGACTAGCTTGGCCGCGTACGTCGCCGCACCTTGTCTGCCTATGCCGTTATCCGCTAAGTTCAATGGGGTTCTGTTTATTCTCTCTTGGCTCTTTTGTGCACGACTAGGCCAGGCCAAATTTATTGACACGTGGTGCGTTTTCTTGAAGCAAACACCGAATAGCTCCCAATTGCATTCCATGTACTATAAATGCTGCTGTCCGCCCACCTTACAAACCTCGCCCGCTGAACAGTAATTAGTAATGTATACGAGAACACGGCAGTTAAGCAGGAATTAGTTTGCGGTATGCACTCGCAAAACTTTGTGATTGCATTGTCAAAAACAAGCCTGTTTAGTGACACTCAGTATCAAAATGTAACAGTAGCATATTAATTTTAACCAGCTGACGCGAGTCTAGAATTGTTGTGTTATCAGATCGTAAATGATCCTCCATGTATTCTATAATGTGTCCAGGACGCACGTTATTGGAGGACCACATTTTTGTTTCACCTCTTGTTGACGTAATTTTAACTGACTTCATACCGCGAGTCAATTTACTTTGACGGCCAGCTGCGTCAATTCGGCAAGATGTTCGCATGATCCTCGTCCCTGACCGTTCCCTTTATATAGTTTCCTACCGCGTAGTAGAGAAAATTGTTCCAAATCTGCCGATTGCCAACTCGATTTTGCCATTTCTGATACTTTTTAATGGCTTCTATAGATATATCGTGCATATTTAGTGTTTTGGGTACCCTGATCGAAAGGAAGTTTGGCGTACGCCATCAAGACGCGAGCTGTTCGTATTTCATTTTCCTCTATCGTTTTCGTTTGTTCATCAAATTTCATTCACTGTATTGGTCAGCCTGCATTACTTTTATGTTCGGTGACTATTCGGTCGGCTTCGTGTTGCTTTGTCATCGTCGTACATATGGTGTCTAACCGGCTTGTCTAGAAAGCTCCTTTCAACCTTTTCGTCGCCAAACCTTTTTGAGGAAGCGACAGCTCCTGCGCTTAAAACATTTGGTTGTACACAAACCGACGCCGGCGTCCGCATTTTGCGTCTTGACAGCCCGTTCGGCTGATTAGCTGCGCTGGATGGTCTAGGGGTTCTCAGTTTTTTAAATAAATACTGCTCGCAATTGCCAGTCAGGATCATTTTTGTTTCAACACAGCACTTCGAAGTGTTCCTGTCTACTCACTGGAACATTGCCTTTTTTATCGGAGACACAAAACCGTTTTCGCACAAATGAAAGTTAAAAAAAAAAAAAACTAAGAGTCGATATGCGACACGGTCCCAAGCTATATATATTGCAGCGCCTCAAACTCCCCGTAACTCAAACTTTCTTAGTTTGTAAAACCTTGCAAAATCGTGCCTAACAGAGCATTGTCTTCCATAACTTGGGTTAAGGGATGTGGAAATCGCTGCTATTTCTTTTTTTACTTTGTCAGCGCATGTTCCATTGTCCCATTTCACAGTCTCTTGTACGGAAAACATGCAGTCTAAAGGCAACGGCGCAAGCTAACTTTACCCTCTGGCGCCGGTCGTTTCAGCGCAATCGGACAGAAAGTAAGGCGAATTCATTGAAAAATATAAGAGTGATACCACGAAACTGGTCTGGATATTTACAGCCTTCCTTCGAAACTCAATTCGACGGGAGTTTCATTTATTCCAGTTATTCCAGGTGAGGACAGCTTGCTATGGCAGCCGTTTAAGTTTGAGACAATGCTTGAAAACATGCTGCACAAATATTGTTCAGACTTCGCCATGCATACAGCGACAAGAACCACTCTTTATAAAACACTGTTGTTCTATGTGGAATCTCTGCGAAAATTAACGGCAACATACCTTACAAAATCTACCGTGACGTTGTTTAGAAATTATTCTCGCCGAGACTCCAAACGAGCTTTCGAAATAGCGAGACCTCAAGTAGCCTTATGGTGCATAAATGGGCGTGGTGTCTGTATTCGAAGTTCCCTAGGACGTTCAGGAACAAACGTCATAAAGAAGGGACAGATAGATTGTGCTTTGTTAATCGATGTTATCAGTTCCTATTTTGAAGAACAAACACTGAAATCAACGTCAAGCTTGTGGCCTCTTTCCTTCGCTTTCAAAAAATCTTATATTCATTCAACCAATCAAAGAAGGAAGTTACAGGTTCGCGCAAATTATAAATTCCGTTATTGATTGGAGCCGAAAAGCAATCGCATTATGTTTACTCGCACAGCACGCATTTACCATTAGGGGTATTGGTTAGAAAGAGTAGCAAATAATTATTTGACAGTTCAAAAAGCGCAACCTTAATTTGCATATTGTCAATGGAAGTTTTCATTCGCAGGAAACAAACACAAGGGTAGCCGAATCCTTCTTTGCTGTTCTAGACTTAATCTCACAAAATGAAAAAAGGCTCGCCAAACATGTAAAAAAAAACGTTTAATACAATTCTCTACTTTGACATCCTATTTTTGCCTCCTCCCATGTGGCAAATTATGCCGGAATATGAGACATTGTGAGATATAGTTTTAAATTCAGCACATAGCTCTTCTGCTAACTGGATGCATTGATTTCAGTTGCTATGCATTCTATTATTTACAATCACCTTCGACTTAGATTCTCTGCGCTTGGGGCAAACATGATAATGTTTTATGCCCGTGCACACTGCAATTCACCCAGGTTTACCTGTTATGTTTTTGCAGCCCTACTTGTTGCAGCGGTGGTGTGGAAGGAAAGCATATGCCTCGCATCCAAGAGGACCACGGTGCGGATCCCGGTGCCGTGCAATTCTCCACCGGATTTTATAAAAAGACCCACCTGTTGATAGAATTGCATAAAGACAGGTTAGGGGTATGACCTGATCCGGTGAACTCCTGCGGCGAAGCACTCCTTCACAAGAACAGGAGTTGGCCACACTGGTGCAGTAACTGGCCGCAACATCCCATCATTTGTCCTACAAAACCTCGGCCTTCGGTCACCAGTGGCTGCGGAGCAACTCACACTACGGTGGTCAGACATGTGACGCAGCAGACTTTGCTATGAATTTCTGGATCCGAGGACAGGCCGCCATTGGAAAACTGACCTTGGTAACATTTAATGCTAGAACCCTAGCTAGTGAGATTAGTTTAGAAGTTCGGTTAGAGGAACTAAAGGGTATGCTATTGAACATCATAGGGCTTAGTGAGGTGAGGAGGCCAAATGAGGCATATACTGTATTGAAGAGAGGCTTTTACTGTTTAATTGAGTTTTACCGAAGTGGCGAGGAGAAGTAGGTTTCCTTGTCAATAAGGATATAGCGGGTAATACAGATGAATTCTATAGCATTAACGAGAGGGTAGCTGGTATCATAAGTAAGCTAAATAAGCGGTTAAGCTGAAAGATGTACAAGAATACGCACCTACATGTAGTCATGATGACCAGGCAGTAGAAAGCTTCTATGAAGATGTACTGCAATGGGGAAAGTAAAAACGCATTTTATTGTACTGATGGGCAGTTTCAATGCTAAGGTAGGTAGAAAGCAAGCTAGAGACCACGCAGTGCACCATAATGGCAGGTGATTAAGAAACAGCAGAGGGGCGTCCCTAGTTGAATATGCTGAACGCAATAACTAACGGATCATAAATACCTTCTTTAGAACATGAAATAACCGGAAAGGGACAAGAAAAGCCCTAACGGAGAGACTAAAAAGGCATACCTAGAATCAGTGGTCAAGTAGTTTTTTCACGTGTGTATCTTTGCAGACTTGCCTTTCTCCACATTTTTGTCAATTTTTTGTCAATTTCACCACTTTATTAGATATATTTGATAATTTTTGTATCCTATATATTCTGTTAGCTTTTCTAATAAAAAATCAGTTGTGAGTAAGCGCTCGTGTGTGTTTCCTTCTTTTTTTGTCCTTGTCTTCTTTGCGGTACGTTTTCCTAAAATGCGAATGCACCAACTCGCCCAATTTAGCATTCTTGTGTATATATGACGTGCTGGCCGATAGATACAGTTTTTGGTTTCGTCACCATTATTTTAAAGGCCATAAGGTGTCAAAAATGCCGTAATTTCTTTGTCGGTTGCAGGTATTTGCATCAATAAGTAATCTTATCTCAAGTCAATCGAGGAGAAACGTCATGCTGAGTAAATGTAGTTGGTTTTATTGTCCAGATGCAGACGCCGACGACTTCTTTTTTATGAAGTTAGGTCGAAAATAGTGCGCAAAAAATCAACATTTATGATGTTTGCATTTAACGAGATATCAGGATACTATTAATGATTTGGATATTTCTTGATGGCGCAACTGTGTAGCATCTCATGAAATTGTTTGTTCATGAGCTGACGCTGTGTTGAGGATACATGGTAGGTCTTCTGTTTGGGATGACATTTACAACATCAATGAGATAAAGATGTAGGAAAAGTTAAAACGGTAGCAGACGTCACCGGTGAAGTTGAACACACGCACATGCTAACAAATAAACAGATAAAATTTTATCGCTAGTTTGTGGGCAGACACGTGCTACTCATAGCCTAAATATGAAACCCTTCAAGAGAGGGTGTTTTCTTTTCAAAAGCATGGTTACTTAGTGCCACCACGGCATTCAAAACACCCTTCTGAAAACGGGGGAGTTTCATGCCACGAGTTAACAGCCTAGCACTTCTGAATAGTTTCCTGTTCACAGCGAGGTGTGGTGTCCGGTTACGGAAACTATAAAATGGGGCATCAAGACACACTTCTTTGCTCAGGTAAATATAGTGAATTTCACTACGGCTTCGAAATTAAAGCATCAAATTCGATATGAAACAACCTTTATATTTGCCGCAGACATTGACTGGACGATTTTATTCTCGCACACAGATGAGCCTTTGAGAGTGTCTTCAAAGATGTAAACGTACAGACATTTAAAGGTACTAAAACATTGATTCCAGCCCATCCTGTCATACAAGTAATATTGCGGTCACAACGCCGACAATGCCAAAGTTTTATCTAGAACAGGGTTTTTTCGAAATTGCTTGAAAATCTTTGCTTTCATAGAACTTAAGATGAATTCAAGAAGTCACTGGTGCTTTGTATCAATCTGCATGTTTTTGTTTATCTAAACCATAATAGGCGGCCGGCTGACTTATTGTGTCTCTTTCTACCTGCCATTTACCTCGTGCTCTATCCCTGCTGCAAGTCTACGTTCGGCGTACATGAGTGTCTAAGAGGTTTTTCATCAGCTAGTACGGCTGGAAAAATGAGGATAGGAAATGCCCTCGCCTGCGACTGCACCACAGCGTTCCCCGTTTGTCCTCGTCCGGACATAGACACCGGCACGAGGCGAAAGGTGTTAAGAGGGGAAAAAGGGCAATCGCGGCCCGCACATACTCAGGGCATTGCTTCGTTATGGCACACGACATATTTTACCACGCACCCGTGTGTCCTGATTTTTGAATTACGTTGTTGTTTCGATAACTGACGGATAATTTTTCGAGGCTGGTTACAGGTTACCAGTTGCGTCGAACCTCTTTGGTTTCGGGCAAATGATCCAGACACACAAGAATGTACCCGGCCCATTCATTTATTGATTATTTTCAACTGATAGCTGAACTGTTAGTGTGAAAATAAAAGACGTCTAATGGAAACGGACTGTCTACATCAACAGCAGGTCTTCCTGTTGAGTGATGGCGATCCTATTACTATCAGCGGCAGCAAAATGGGTTTAAGGTTTTTGGTTTAAAACAAGCCTAATTAAGCACTATTATTTTTAAATACCTCGTTTGCGTTTTAGAGGCGTGCAGAGTGCTTCTCAGAGCTATAATTATATACGCTTTATATTTCAGTAGTCGTATAAGCTGCATCATGCTTCCCATCGACATATATCACTAAGCGCACCGATTAAATGTGGTAATAAGTCAATAAGAATATTTAGTGGTCGCGACTTCGCTCTCCCCTCGTATTACGGCAATGCGTCGTAATTTACGTCACTACGCAAGATAAGTTTGTTGCAAAAATAGATGTTCAGTCAATCGTGAGGCGCAAGCCATTCTTTGCTCGAAGCATCTTTGGAGAATTGAGTGAAAGGTGAGCTAAACCACTTCTTACTTTCTTCCTGTGTTTCTTGTAAAGTGACACTAATACAAGCTCGCAAAGAGCGACCTATCGAGTGATGAAGTCTGCAGACTAAAGTCGTTCAGAACGCATTGTTTTAACCATATAAAATTTGATTTACTCTTTTCACGCCATTGCTCAATTATAATGACAATAGGTTACTGCCCGAGCGCTATCATGGTGATATCGTCAATTCTTTCATTTCAGGTTTTTCTTCCATGGCTAATGCTACAAAGGGGCACTCTTTTTTACTTTCACATTATTTTTTAGAGTAGACTGCAGCATACGTAGCATGAAAGACGGAGCAGCAAGGCTGAACATATAGAGTTTTCATGCTGGTTTTACGCATTAGGTTATGAACACAAGATGTCGAATAGACACAATACCAAACATATGTGTTTATAGCGTTGTGTGGTTGAAATTTGTTTTTTCTTTCTAGCAATACGGGTGGTTCTCATTGTGCAGATTTACCCAAACAATTGTTCAATGCAAGCTTAAGGAAAGAAGGTACTTATTCCACCAAGGTATGATCAGAGTAGATTAAATTGTTCTTACTAAAATTATATGTTAGCGTAGTGTATATCCCTTCAAAAAGAATTAATCTATCTAAATAATACGAATTTATATTACCGTTCTGGCGATGGCACAGTTTAGCGCACTTATCTTGAAAAAAAATATATTATGCTCACAGCTCTCTTTAATCGGTTTAGCTCCAAGAACCTCCGTTCCAGCCGCTGAAATTTTTTCTCGTTGCTTGCCAGGCACTATACCAAAGACGTTGCATGGGTTTTAAGAGAAAGGCTTTATGTCGCTTCATTGTTGCAACCCAGAGAACACTGCGGCTTTCAGAGTAATGCCCTTAAGAAGCTAAAGCCGATTAACATTTACGTGCGATGAGGCAAGGATCTTGAGATGAGCTTGTCACGCAACGAGCAGTTTGACGCACAACTCTTTCCTCGCTCTCACCATAGAGACACACATGCACGAGCGAATGCCCAGGCGGAAAAAAGCCGGAAGCTGCATCCTCTCGAGCAATGCAATGTGTGACGTGCGTTCAGTTAAACCATGCGAATGCTAGTCATCGCCCCCAACTTCTTCAACGCTCCATCATTCGTAACTATGTTGCACAACGTTTGTAAACGGAATAATTGCTTGCAAAGGTATAAAGTTCTTTCGACCGAATCATGAACAGTATACTTCTCGGTTCACAGGAAAGCGGCCGTCGTACCCTGCAGTAATGGCATACGTTTTTCTCTCACTAGAAGTGCTGCCTGTCATGCTGCACATAAAGTGATTAGTTGGTTATGAATCATATTGGTACCTATTTATCTCAGTTTTGACACCGTCGTCTGTTTCAGAGCACCGGCGCATGTGTGGTTGTAGCATAAGTTGTCTAACAAACCTGCTTCCACTAGCTACGGCGTTGATACTGGGTTTTCGGCGTCTTACCATTTGCCGATAGCTTGTGTTGGGCAATGACTCGCTACGAGGATAGAGATTATAATCTCTATGCTGTTTGTTATAGGATTACAAGCAGCCAGATCCGAGTACGTGCGTACAAAGCATTGCAATGAAAGGACCATCACGAAACGTTTTTGATTTGCCAACACAACCTTAGTGACCATTTTTCGTGTTCATTATTTGGTTGCACGCAGGAAAATAAGAATGCATGCTCACGTGGTCATATTGTGCTACATATGCACATTGAGATGCTTGGTGGAGGAGTTTCGTCAGGTGAATCAAAACGACTCCTGCACAATACCCTCTTGCAGGCTATAGCACAGATATTTACCTGTAACTACAGCAGCCTAATGTAATAAACCTCGGATATATTGAACCAAAAGAGGTCAGCATAAATTAAAAAAGCCTGAGCCTTTCTTAAGATTATATTGTTTATTTCAGGTACGGCTCAAAAAGGAAGACGTGAGGATTTTATATTCTGCGTCTCATTTATGAACGGCAAAGTGTGCATGTATTCATGAAAACCCTGGCCTGTTTCATCTCTACAAAAGCGGTTGAAACAGCAAAGAAGTCACCTATAATCATTAGAACCACTTTTTCGCAATGATAAAATTAAAAATGATGAAAAAGATCACAGGTGGGTAATGCCTCATCTCTTCTTGGCTTTGGATTGGTCCAGAAGAAAACTATGAATATGAATCAGACATTGAGGCAGGCACAAACCTGGCATCAGAGAAATGAACTCTGAAGGAGGGGCCATAGCCGCGTACTGCAAGTCCTTTTGCAAAAATGTTGAACCTATTGTTGTGAATATCAAGCAGAACAGCAGTAGAAAGAAGCTGTTTCACTCTTTTGTCCATGCCATAAAAGTAGGTAACGTTATGTGCGCTTTAGTATTCATTCCGGCCTCCTGCATCCCAGTTTTAAGATAACAAAGACAGTATCATATTATATATGCTCAACATTTTGCATAATTTTACAAAATGTGTATAATGTCTCGTGATGTCAATATTAAATGTCCGCTAAGAGGTTCCAGAGTTCCAGAGTAGCAATCTTTGATGGCAGCTGAATGTTTGCAATATTTTGCGCTTTGATTGTTCCGAAACATGCTATACCCGGATAGTGGCCTGCCTGCGACCGCAAATAATCTGAAACTGAGCTAGCTTACAATGCTCATAGCCGGAGGAAAGTCGATTTAAGGCTTCACAGCTGCTGAATAGAAGAACAATGTCCGAGAAGCCGCCTGGCGAGCTCGTTTCTGCTGCACCAATCTTTATAGGATAACCGTGTATATTAGAAGTAACCCCGAACTGGGCATACTGCAAGCATCTCCATGCTTTGAACGACTTGCACGCTGGCATATCCGTCATATATTACCAGCAATGAGGCACTCAAATTACTACAGCGCTTAAATAATAATGCGAAGCTGGCAATAAAAACTTTCTTCGAGTTGGCCACAGTACAATGTTAAAAAGTTTGCGAAAATACTGAAATTCCACGTCACATTTAATGATATAACTATTCTGTTCTCATTTGTTTTCTGTTTTAAATTTCTGTGTAATTTTGTCGGTATTCTCAGTTAGCGCGTTTTTTGTAATTCAACAGAATTTTAAGTTGCTTAGTTTTTTTGTTAAAAACAGGCTAGCTGTGATTTCACAGATTTTACTGTGATTTTGTTTTCTCTACTTCAACAGAGATATTATTTTTTTAGTATTTTGTTGAAAACATGCTAGGCTATAATTTCACATAACTCTGTGTCAATGCTTTTTTTTTGTCCGCAGATATTTCTGTTCCCGGAATCTTGTTAAATAACAAGGTGCGTGTAATAGTCCAAAATATTTCGCTCATTGGTTTCCTGCAGTTTTATAGAACTATTTCGTTTTAACCTTCTAATGAGTATCATCTCCTCCTAAACCCAGGGATGGAACATGTTTATAGTCCAATAAGTTAAGCGCTAACTATATTACTGCAAGAAACAGCTAACCAACAGTACACGAAAAGGGAAATTATCTGCAGCTAGTTTACCTACAGTTAATCACGTACAGGTATTTACCTTCAGTTATTTTCAAGTTAACAAGGGGAGTTCAAGGCAATGATTGCAGGTTCCAAGATTGGCGTGAATTTAAAAATTCTGAATTTGTATTTTACAAGAAATTTGCCAAGACAGTTCTACACTTTTGGAGACAAACAACATGTCTTGACAATTGTTGTTTTCGTGCTTCTTTTAAGGTTAATTGCAGAAACTGCCCTAAAGAAAAAGAAACAAGAGACTAGATTAGTGTTCCAGAAAGCAATTTAGATAATATTCAATTGTTAGATGCTAGACGTGCCGACAGTTCCAACATTTCAGGGCTTTCCTAACTTTTGCTAACATATTATCACCAATACGCCTTATACAGCTAAAGCAGAGATGCCTAACAATGATAATTCTAGCACACAACACTGTGAAATTATCATGGCCCTGAAAAATAAATATATCGGCTGAACCTTATTCATCTCAGACACCACCTGCCATTACTATTACATTATTTGCCCAGGGTAAATGTGCATGCATTAGGGAAAGTATCGAATGCTTGCCAAAAAAAAGCAATAACAACTCAGGGGATCATGGAATTTATCTATCACATTCACGGCTATCAATCTAGAATAAAGATGGATTAATACAGGAGACAAGAAATGTCCATGACACGTTGTAGTATCCTGAATATTTTATTTCGATGTCAAATATTCATTTTTGTTGCTAACTAAAACTTTCATTTACATCACAGCATATTTTCCCTATCTCTGGTGCACTTGGAAAAAACCCATGAACTAACTATATACAGTCATTGTCAAAATTTTTGACCTAAGGGTCTGCATCAAGATCACCCTGTACAGCTCAGGAATTGCCACCAGCAATTCGTATACAGGGTGTTTCCACAAAAGACCGAACAAAGGATGGTCGACTGACCTTTTATATATCTTGCCTGATAACTGGAAAGACGAGATCTGCAATAGGTATTGCTGAAAAAACTTTTGCGAGACACAGGTCGAACAGTTGGTGTGTCGAGCGTATCTTTGCTGTTTCGGCCAAATTAGGTTATGAATTACACAAATTATGTTAAAGTCAGGTAGCTAAAGAATGTATGAATAAATATGCGCATGTTTTATTTGTATTAGGTTGTATTTTGCTCCTCTGGGAAGTGTAGACGTTTTTATAAAATTTATCAAACTCGGTCCAGGAAAAGACACTTTACCCAATTTGCAGTCTTTATATTGCCACCTGGTGTCCCCATGTTCTTGCTGCGCCTGGAAGAAGAGGACACTGAAGTTGACTCTCGCGTTCTGTGTGCCGGACTTCACCTGCTGGTACAGCTTCATCCCGTCGTTTTAGTCAAGTCTAGCTCTGTTGTCCGTGACATATTTTGGTGGAGGTGCTGGGTATCGATCCCAGTATATGTCCCGCACTCCTCCGCATACCCAGGATTCAGGTCCTGTGCCAATCGACACTCCTGTTCACCGCGCTAGCAGGAGGAACCTAGGCCTACCACCTGAGCACGGGCCGTTGGAATTCACCACCGCAGCCGCCCCTCGACCTGTCATGCAAACTCCAACGTACTACACTCTACAGAGCCCACGACTGCCTAAGACTTTCCACGGCTGTCAGACGGAAGACGTCGAAGACTGGCTCGCCCAGTTTGAACGGGTCGCCGCATTTAATCAGTGGGACGACGCCGCAAAGCTGAGGAACGTCTTCTTTAGCCTGGAAGATGGCGCTCGCATTTGGTACGAGAATCGTGAAGGCGCCCTAACATCGTGGCGCGAGTTCTGCCGCTGCATCCTGGACACCTACACCAGCCCGGATCGCCGAGAACGAGCGGAAAAGGCCTTACGCTCTCGCATACAGATGCCGAATGAGACCATAACCATGTACGTGGAGGACATGACTAGGCTGTTCCGACGATCTGACCCGGCCATGCCCGAAGAGAAAAAGGTGCGCCATCTCATGCACGGCGTTAAGGAACAACTGTTCGCTGGGCTCGTGCGCAACCCGCCGAGCACAGTTGCCGAGTTTGTTTCGGAAGCAATCACGATGGAAAGGATGCTCCAGCAGCGGTCTGCGACCTACGACAGGCCGGTACTCGCCGCTTCGCTCACGGAGCCGCATTCGGCCTTCGGGACTAGTCCGGATCTTCTTCGCGAAATCATCCGCTCCATTTTGCGTGAAGAGCTCCAGAAGCTTTTCGGTGCTCCCCAGCCGACGGTCGGCTCTGTCGCTAGTATTGTCCGAGAAGAACTCCAGCAAGCACTTCGGCCTTCGGTACCAGCTGCTAACCCGCCATCCTTTTCCACCGAGTCCTGTCGGCCAACGTATCCGGACATCTTGCGACGTCCCCCGACTGATTCCACGCAATTACTGCCACCCGACCAAGGCTCACTGTATTCAGCCCACCCCGAGCCGTACATCGACAACCGCCGACCACCCCAGCGAAAGGCAGACCTGTGGCGTGCCCCAAATCGGCAGCGCCTGTGCTTCCACTGCGGAGAAGCTGGTCACCTGTATCGACAGTGCCCATATCGACAACTGGGACTAAAGGGTTTCCCCATCGACATGCGTAGCCCTCCTTTAGGCCAACGACCCCGGGATATTGAGGACTACGTAGCCCTGCAGCGCATAGCGCTGCTGGGCTTGTGCGATAAACTTGTGCTTGTGCGATAAACTGATTTCTCGTTACTTCGGACCTTACGAAGTTCTGCGCCGAGTCACGGAAGTGACTTACGAAGTTCTTCCAGTGGGTACTATGCAGCCCTCGCGTCGGCAACCACGCTCCGAGATCGTGCACGTTGTCCGCATGAAGCCCTATTTCACGCGGTAGTGCGCTATGCGCTTGTTTCGTTGTCGCGTAGGGCATCTTACCCCGCTTCCGTTATCTATGCTGTCAATGTGCTGGTCTTTCTTTTCGCTTACATTGGCCATCGCTCGCGCTCCGTCCCTTATCTCTTTTTTAAGAGGGGGAGTAATGCCACCTGGTGTCCCCATGTTCTTGCTGCGCCTGGAAGAAGAGGACACTGAAGTTGACTCTCGCGTGCTGTGTGCCGGACTTCACCTGCTGGTACAGCTTCATCCCGTCGTTTTAGTCAAGTCTAGCTCTGTTGTCCGTGACAATATCAAAAAAAGTTTATGGCAGAACCGCAACATTTTCACACTATGTTCTCGGGATTGTTATATATCAAACAGCTAGAGCATATATATATATATATATATATATATATATATATATATTGTAGTGT
>JAJIZL010057243.1:67574-92296 GCA_023969395.1 Amblyomma maculatum
AAAAAAAATAATAATAGTACGCGAAACGTAGTGATGCTGTTCATCACCGTTTTGTTTGTGCTATGATACCGGGCGATGCAGAATAATTGATGGTGCGTTTCCGAACCCATTTCTTGGTTGCCGTATTTGTCGTCGTAGTTGTTGCGACGCACATATTTCTTTTTTTTCGTTTTCCCTGTTGTGTGTACTGGCACCGTATATCCCACGGGGGCCTTTAGTGGTGTGACTATACGGCTAAACGCGGCACGAGCTGCCGGTTTCAAACCTCGCATGAGTCTCGCTTGCTAATCGCCTCTTTCTTTCCGCTCAGTGTGTAAAATGGGGCGTGCAGCTCAAATATGCGTTCATACCGCTACATGTAGGTTCCAAATCAAGAGCAATTGAAACATGTGTCACAAGTGAAACACGTACGTCTTCTTTCCAGCCGTCATTCTCCGGAGGATGGGCCTGGCGTGAATACATCAAAGCTTTGGGAGGCTTTCAACGTGTCGTGGGCGCCATCCATTGCGCTCTCTTCAAAATCCTAGTGCTGGGCTGCATCTGAGAGCGTGCACAAACCAACTGATCGTCTTCGCATTAGTGCTTCAGTGATTTTGCGCTGTTCAAACAGCACTTGTTCTGCCATCTCAGGTAGCAGCTCGCAAGTAGCTCGTTGATGGTTGGATGTTTATACGTCCCCGCTGCTTTTGGTGTCAACGCTGCGTGCTTATTGTGTGGAGCCCTTTACAGCATCACCAGTAGTGAGACCAGCTGCAGATCGTTTTGATTGCTCATGTGTGCTTGGTGTCAGCACTATGTGTTCAGTGTGTGCAACTTGGATGTTCACAGTGCCGCTAGAGAAGTGAGACCCGTTGCACCTGTGCTGTTGGTGTCAGCCTTGTCAGCTTTGTGTGGTGCCGAAACAATCAGTGTCAACACATGTGAAGCTGCAGCTGCCAATGGACTTCTAACATATCTAGCAAACCTTAAAAGTTGCTGTATCAGGCTCCAGCATATTTAAGCACTCACTTTTGTGGAGGCAATTGGTGCAGTCCTGACCGGCCTGCTTTTAAAGTGTGATTCACAAGAATGCAGATGTTTGCAAAGTGTTTATGCAATTAAAAAGGCAATTGCATTCATTTATAGCAAAGTATCAATACTTTGTTTAAAATGTATTACTGCATATGCAACTTTTGGAACGCTTTCATTATCCCACAGAGTTCACATACTCAGACTCCTGTATCCAATGTGAGCAATGTGTTTTGAATACTGATACTACCTGTTGCTGCAGGCAGGTACGTTACGTGTTTGCCAAGAATGTGAGAGATGTTTCCAACTCCCTTGTATATTCTGTCCCATGTCTCGAAGACCTTTTTCTCAGGCTGCATTACCACGATAAAAATGTGCTGTAGCAAAATCCAGCTCTGAACCAAGGCTTGTCCTTTATGCATTATTTATTTATGTATTATGTTACTGTGAAAGCTACTGTGGCAATCAGCAAAAGACGCTAAAGACGCAGGCACAAAAGTTAAACTTATCCGTGACAAACTGAGAGTAAATGGTGTAGCCTATACCTGGAACATGGAAACTAACAGTCGTGTTAAGCTGAGCAGCACTTGCGGCAGCTCATGCGATAAAGACCATTGACAAATATTCAATAAGGAACTCAATCTGCTAAATGTTAATGCCCGCAGTATTGTTAATAAGCCTGAACTATTCGAATTTTTGTCAGTGTTGCACGAACCGCACTTAATTGCTGGCACAGAGACTTAGTTGCACTACGACGTGCAGAACGCTGAAAACCGTCTCATCTTTATTTGCCGTTGGCTCAGGCTTTTTCAGATAGTAGCATCACAATATTTTACATGACAAACTACAATCCTTCAACATTCAACCCTTTAAGGCTCATGATCTTTTTAAATTGCTTAGTTTTTCTTTAGGTTATTGAGCAGGCTGAGTGCATGGAAACAATGTGCACAACAGGCTATTTTGCTAAGATTCTGCATCATGATATATTAATTGTATACATTTCCTTGTGGTTGTGCTATGCCGCACTTCACTTCCAAATGGTCATCATTGAAATATTCATGTGAATCACAAAAGGCCAAGAATTGAGTGTAATGATTGCAATATGCCAAGTTTGAAAGCATTTTGTTTCAACACATTCCTGCTCACAAAAATTTAAATATTTCAGCAGAGAAATAGCTCGATTATGGTACAGCAGAACAAAATTACATACTGTTCTTCACGTCAGCTTTATAAGTGCAGTATCGTCACTTGTCTAGCATCTTAATCTTTGCTTTTGCTGTTAAGTGAAAGCCTCCTACAAAGCCTCCAGGCATGAGGTTTTCAGTGGTTTTCAGCCTCCAGGCAGAGGTTTTCAATACCTTTAATGATTACAGCAGACAAAGTAGGTCACGGTCACAACACCCAGCACCAGTAAATGGTTGTTGACATATTTATGCACTCTCCTTCGTACCTGATTTCATAAGGGACGTTAAATGCCGTTAATGAAAGTATGTTCTTTGTCCTCGCTAATATCCGAACACTGTGATTCTTTAACTGCATGTGCACCAGCAGCTCATATTGACAATGGTTAACCTATTATTTGAAAGTAGATGGGATGCTACAATTTTAATGGGGTGTTTGGCTGGGTTTAAATGAAACTTCAGGGAAAAAAAAAAGGGGGGGGGACATGCCCACCAATATGGTATACAGAGAAATACCGTAAAGCAGTCTTTTAGGCCCCCTTCTTTTTATTCTCTACAGTAATGATCTTGTTTCCATAGGTTCATCTGCAAAACACATTTACGCTGATGATACAAGTCTGTTTTTCTCTGTCACTCGGGCATAGAGCTATCCAGTCGGGCTAACATAACCTTGGAAAAAAAACTGAACACTGAGCGTGTCAAAACAGTCTAAAACTCACTGACAATAAAACAAAAGCAGTTCTCTTCCATCCCACAAATAAAGCAATCGAGCTCTATCAATACACTCAGTGGCACTAAAACAGAAATTGCTCTCTGTGAAAACGTTAGGCGTGTACTTCTCAGGGCACATGACATGGGAAGTTCACATAGAATATTTAGTCAACAAACTACCACACACAATAGGTTCTCTACGCAGACATTTCCCAGTATTTCCACTTACCATTAACATTATGCTTTATAATTCACTCTTTTCGTCAGTTCTGAACTACTCCTTGCTAGTATGGGCAACAACAACAGCAGAAAAACGTACAATAAGAAATATTGCTAAAGCTTCTTACCTCGAACATACAGGACCAATATTTAAGCAGCTAAAAATGGGTAAAGTAACATCTTTGTATACCTACAGGCTTTTGTGATTATATAAACAAGACATCAATAAAAAGGACAACACACTAACACTCATAGCAGCGCTTCAAGACAACACACACATACGACACCCGTAACCCGGAGCATTGGCACGTTACAGCATGCCGGACGAACTATGTCAAGCAGATGCTTCGCTTCAGGCTTTCTACCATATTAAATCAATAATTTCCTTATAGTGGTGAAGATTTCTCTCTTCCTCCCATTAAATTAATCCGTAAAATGTTCTATGAATACATATTTTTAAATTAAGTGTTCTATTGTGCAGCATGTCTCTGTATTATTTTCATGTATTTTTCCTAATTTACCTTGTGCTTTTTTGTAATCTAATTATTTCTCCATTCATTATTTATTCATTGTGTAAGCGTGACTTCTCTGCTGTTAAATGCCATCACATACAGGGGCAGCCGGGGCGTCAAGCTGCTCTTCGAAGCAGCTTTTTAGTGGCTGCTCCTTTCCTTGTACTATTAAAGGAAAAATAAAGCATATTATAATATTATTATTATTAAATTGCTGTTTTGTATTTCACAATGTGATGCATAGTGCACTGAATTTTTCAAGAGGTACCTGTGTAACATTTAGAATATTACAATGCAATTTTTATTAAATACATTAAATATTAAATAAAATTACATAAACATGCAACATTCCTATTCAGTGGTCCTTGTTTGGAAATGCTGACAGTTATTATTAAGACTGTTGGGAGGGGGGGGGGGGGTCACTGATTTCAGTCTACTGCATGTTTCCTTTTTTCAGCCGTTCTATGAACACCTTTGCCGATGTCATTGTGCAAGTGGATGCAAAATGTTTTCAGCCAGCAGCAAGAGACTCATGCTAGTTGGTCACTGTCTAATAAGGCCAGTGCCCAGCAAGCATTTGCATGCCTGTTGCTTATGAGTTTTTTGTTGTTGTTTTTTTCAAGAATAATTTTTCTCAGTAATTTCCTCTTGCAAAATAAACTGTTTCCTTCGTTAGTTGCCTTGTTTTCAGCCTCAATAATTTCTCATTACCAAGCCTTTGTGTTGTTCCTAGGCCCTAAATTACATTATTCACATCACAGCTTGCAGCTCGGCGGCCTATGGGTACTAATGTTGTCTCAGCACAACGCAGTGGCCCAGTTTATGAAACTTGACTGCTAGATTTGGAGAACCCTACTTCGATTCTGCCTTGGTGTCTGCGTTTTGATGGTGACTAAACACAAAGCTGGCCGTGCACTGGGCAATCTCAGTGTATGTTAAAAAAAGGCACAGCAAGCTTGTGCACATCCCGACTATGACATTGCTTAAAACTTGACATGCTAAATCCTGTAAACAAAAAAAAATCATGTTCTCAAAACGTATGGGCAGAGGATGTACAGACAGCACTAAATGGGTGCTTGAATGAAGACATAGTCGATTTGTTAATTTTCAGTAGGTGAGCGGCGGACCGGTCACCGGGAAGTGTCTGTCATATGAGAACAGGTGAAAGGAAAAATGATAGTGGTATTATTAGAGGTTATGACTTGTGATGACCCACATGTGTACCGACGACCTGTAATTGCAATTGATTAGAAATGAATAAAATGACTTGTAATGACCAAATGTCTAGCAATGACTTGTTACGACTACAATTGATGCATGAGTGCTTGGTATTCCAGCCAAGCGGCAACAAGTCCTGTCACTGACACCGCTTAGTAAGAGTCGCTTAAGCACTTGATGTTTTATGTGCATGCGCTGTTATGTGTATGCACGTGTATGCCCTATTCACAAATGTGGAGCACCACCAAATCGTCAGACAGCTGTTCCGATTTTTGAAGACATGTGCCACGCAAAAAGTCCTGTCTGTCAAGCTTACTATATTTAATCAACATCAAGCAACACAGGTAATGAATATACCCCTTGTTAGCTATCAAACTAGACTGTTTTCTGCAGTGCAACACACCATACCGCAATCCCTATTATGTTAAAAGGTAAAAATACGGCCAGAAAAAACAAAGATAATAGCAAGGTTGAGTCTTTCCCAATCTTCATACAAAGAACATATCTGTACTAAAGCGGGGGGAAAAATGATAGCACATCTGTGGCGCACATTGCAAAAATAAAGGAATAAAATAAAATGCTGCGATAGCAGCAACTAGTGAAAACGTGGTCTGTGCGTGTCTCTTCCCGATTTTTCCTCACATCCAACTTCATAAAACCTTTCTTGCCATTTGTGCGTTAATTGCAGCGCGAATGTTACTGCAATTCACGCCAATCGCAGCCCAAATGCTTTGTGAACACAAACACGACCCAAGGACGAAAGTTTGTGCTGATCACCGGTCGTTTACAGTACGGAGACAGTAAAATGGAGGCATGTAGAGAGCACAGCATTGCATTAAAGCCACCGACGACCACAGACGTGACACAGGCGTGATCACGCGCACAACTCATCACCTTGCCACGAGACGTATGCACACGGTGCACAGCACGCACACATAAGCGCGCACACACACATACGTCGAATGAAATTACACATCACAGCATGCGCGTTGGACGCGGAAGCTCTTCGGCCATCACCGGAGACGCACTTAGTCACAAGGACGATTTTATCGCACATTCTATTTTTTTCTTTCTTTTCACTGAACGCTCACTGGTTAACGATGTGCTTGGCTGCCTTACTGCGCCGCGAAAGGGGCCCAAATGCTTCGTACGCTTGCAGCCGGATGCCGAAACGCAGAACCAGTGATTTCAACAGTTTCAGAGAAATAGACTGCTGGAGAACGATTGCTGACAGAGGAAAAAATGAACTAGTAAGCGCACAGGCCAAACAGCAAAACACCCGACTGCAATCTTCGTTGCTCACTTTGGCTCGGCCCGTGTTCACCAGAGTAGCTTCCATGAACACCCTCAGCAACCACGTTAGTCATTTTACCTCATGACACAATCTTAAGCCGCAAAAAAGCAACGGCACGGATCTAGCACAACGCAAGAATGACAATGTTTACATCTCAAAGCTGGGACGGGGCCAGCATGTCCCTGCTTTCCCCTGTTTCGCTACTTAGGTACCTGCCGTCCTTGTGTCTTAGCTAAGACGGCACTAGAGTCGTAATCTTGCAAGCGACTTATTCAAGTCAAGACTGAAGCCCAGTCGTGGCTCCAGTCTTAAGCAGCCATGCTAACGGCCTATCCTTAAGACTGCAGTTAAGTCTGGACTTAGCTAAGACAGTCTTAAGATCGTTTGTGCAAGCGGGCCCTGGTTTTTTAACGTGAACTTACGTCGCACAGCACGCGGGCACCTTACTTTTATTTTTGACTGTGTCGACAATCTAATTTTTGTATATGCTCGAAGTACTGAACGCTCTATAAGCCCTACGAATTCAAGCACTCAATGGCGCACGCGATCTATCTTCTGCTCTGTTGCATATAAAGATCACGCTTTATTTGTTTTAATATGATATCTATGTATAAGTAATGGTGTTCTTTTTGGGATGCAAGTTAATTGCGTGCTGGAGACATTTTTATGTGGCAGTGGTATCTATCAACTTAGAAGCCTTGGAAGGTTAGATACACACGTTTCCCATTCATTGAAACATTCCCGACTGAATTGTTCACGAGGCAGCGGAACACGTGCGCTCTGGAAAGATAGACGAGAATAAAACTAGGCTGAGAAGCAAGCTCTCGATGAGCTTGTCTCATCTGTTTCGGTTCTCACGCCGCGTTCGGACTTTAATTGTATGAGAATATGTGATATATTGGCGCACAGCTGGCTGAGACAACGCAGTGTTTTTTGCCGATGAGGCCGAAACAGTGCACGCAATGCAAGCGCGTAAATATATCTAGAGAGCAAACACAATCGCAACGAAGGTAAGAAAATTTATAACAAGGTTTAATGCTTTATGTTTCTTTGTATCCGCGCCCTGATGATTGGAAAGGAATGCTAACAAGGTTAGCATTTGCTGCGGAAAGTTTGGGAAGCTATATTTAGCACCTTTAAAAGAGCGATAAAAGTCGATGCTAACAAACATTTGTTTATTGATAGCAGGCATGATCATCCCATGACAAGTGAGATCTTTACTTCCGAGATGGAGATCTTTACTTCAAAGCTGGCACTTACGCTCATTTCAAAACAAAGTTTCAGTGGAATTCATTTAAATTATTACGAAGTGAACTCGTGCAGCAGTAGGACAGTAGGACAGTAGCACAGGTTCCGACCTCTTCGCGCGCGAAAATTCAGTTGTTCGTTAAATTCAATGGGTCAATTTTGAACCCAGGAGAAATGCTTTCTGGCGAGCAACAGTTCATTTTTAATTCAAGGTTGCTTCCACCTTTTGAACGAACCGTTAACCTGTTCACCTGTCGTCTCACCCTTCATAGCTGGCAAGAAGACGAGCATTCTTGAACGGAAACCTACCGAATCAGATCTTTTTGTCTTTTCGTAAAAAGGCATCCATTGAAAGATCGCGCTTGCCTGGCGCCGCTCCCCTCACACTCACCGCTCTGACTGAAAGGCGCGTACGCCCGCGAGCTACTAATGCTACTGCGGTCGTCTCGCCGGCAGCACCCGTCGCTCAGTCAAGCCCCAGTAGCCCTGATGGCTCGCCGCAAGGGGAGGCGCAGCGCAGGTATCGCGCGACGAAACTTGAACTTGGGTTTTCTATACTGCACCTCGCTCAGCGATAGGAGCTTAGAAGCACTATCATAGGTCGTTCTTACTTTTCATAGTACTACAAACCACCTGTGAAACTAATCAACTATAGCTTTTATAGCCCAGTATCCAAAGACTTTGACCATAGAGGTTTGGTTTGGTTTGTGGGGTTTAACGTCCCGAAGTGAATCAGGCTATGCGAAACGCCGTAGTGGAGGACTCCGGAAATTTCGACCACCTGGGGTTCTTTAACGTGCACTGACATCGCACAGCACACGGGCGCCTTGCTTTTCTCCTCCAGGGAACGGCGGCCGTTGAGGCCGGGATTCGATCCCGCACCCTTGGGAACAGCAGTCGAACACCGTAATCTGTGCGCCACCCAACAGAGGTGTTCGAGAAACATTTCAAATAAAGAGAGCCTTTCTGTTACATTAAAAAACAACCATGTTCCTTCATTAAACATTTTATGTTAATTTCGAGGAAAAGCACATATATAGCACGAACTGAAAAAAAAAAAACCTTTCTTATAAATAAAGAATATTCTGTTATCTTTATTTCAAAAATATTTTAGTTCCCAAAACCGAAAATCTTGGTTTTGTTGTGTTATTAACAATTTTTTTAAGTATACTTTCGAAATTTTATCAGCAGACTTATGGTACGGGAGCGCAGGTGCCCTCTTACGGTAGGCCAGTCTGACGCCTTATTTGGAGAGGAAGCCCCTAAAGAATGTTAAAGAACCAGCATAAATAAGATGGAGAAGATCGCAGCAATACATCAGTCGGGAACGGAAACAAGGTATTTCTGATTCCAGTTTATTTTAGGGGACAGCTTTAGCGTTGTGCTGCCTATACGTATGTAACAGTACACTTTAATATTTACAGGACGCTTTTCACAGCAAATCCATTCCTTTGAAGTAAGCGAAACATGTCAGGCGCTAAACTTTCAATTCATTTACTGAAGGTTACCTATTAAAGTACCTTGATACGTGAACATGTGAATAATTGAAGTGTACGACCACCGATGTGAGGCCGTTCTGAATAGTTTCCACTAAAGGTGACGATGTACACATTTAAATATCCTCTACAAGCAATCACTGTTTACGAGAAAAACATTGCAGAAACTGAACGGGAGAAATGTATAAGCCTGACCGTTGTTGTGTTGGCCCCAAGATGCGTAAGCGGTATACTGCTGGTGACAGATACTGCGCTTTCCCCTTCCTGTAAGCAATTAAAGTGAAGCTTTACTTGAACGAAGTTTAAGGGGCCTTAGGAAAAAGTTTTTTAAAATGGAAGTTCTTTGAACTGAAATAAGTGTGTGGAAGATTGTTTCCATTAACTCCAAGAAACATATGTTGTTCAAATTTCATCTGAGACAATTTAATTGTCACTGCTCTCTTTTGCAAGTGAAGAATGCGTAACCTTTTGCAGCACGTTTCAATGGACTACAGTGATGTTGAACTCATTCACTGTGTGCAAGCTCCCTAGATCCTTGCCCATCACAACAGCCTGCTGAGGAGAAAAGGCTTTCATTTTCCCCAAGCAGATCATGGTTAACCGAAATGCATACGTACGTAACTCATGGAGCTAAAAGGCCTAGTAGGGCTGAAGACCTGGCTTTAACTGGCTACGACTGTACAGCTAATTAAGCGTGCGAAGACAGTTATGGATTTGTCTGGTTACAAGCTAGTTTAGACAGCCAGTTCACTTTAAAGCTAAATAACGGCCATTTTTCTTCATGCGATAATAAAGAGTGGTTCCCGGCGCGAAAATATGCATTTTTAAGGGCTCATATATGACGTTGAAGACATAGGATGGCGCCGCGGAAAGTGTTCGTAGAACTGAAATGAGCAATAACTGAAGTTCGTAAAAATGAAGGGCGTTTGCATAGTGTTCAATAGAATTTCGATGGGGGGATTTAATAAAGTTCGTGTCAACTGTATACTTCGTTTAAGTGATATTCGTTCGAGTGGACTTTTTCTGTAATAGAACGCTGGTTAGCTTCAACTTTGATGCGTTCAACGGTATGCTGCTTGTGTTCGGCAAGCGATACGCGATGTACCGTGTGCAGCGGGAACGCTCAGACTTTCGCATTTCTCTACTGCAGTTCTCTCGAAATTTTTCAGTATTCAGTTGGTTCATTTCTTGTCTTTGCTCACTTTCTAACCAATCTCACCGTTTGTGCACGCAAATCTCGCTATTTCGCTCTAGTTCAAGTTCAAATATTTCTAATGTTCTGCCACCGAAACTTAGGCCTACGTCACCGGAAGTCGAGTACCGCATCATCCCATTTGAACGTCGCTATTTCCCCTCCCGGCTATTTCGACGTCTGATTGACTGAATTGCATGGCTCTAATTGTTTACCTAACAAACCTACGTGCACCAAGCTATTTCTCCGGAAAGATTGTTTGCTCGTCGATCTAATCTAGATGTTCATTTTCGTGTAACTTGTTTCATTCGAACGTAATCGTGATGACAATTCTGGTGACGCGAAAGTGACGACCTACCTAATGCTTACGTATACAAAAAAACAACAAATATTACTGTTATGCAAAGCAGAAACGAGACCTGTATAAATAAAGGTCGCAGATAATACAAGGTCTGAATACTCTTGAACGCCTCGGAATCTTTTCGACACCGCGGGCACTGAAGAGCATTTCCCTTTAAATTTTATCTTGTTTCCTGTCTACCATCTTTTCTGAAAGGACTGTTAGTGTATTTTTATACTGTCTTTGGCTCGGCAAAAAGGATAGAGTTTCAATACGAAAATGCAGTGTTTGAAGGGATATATGCTTTTCGGGTTCGGACAGTATTAGTTACGTGTTATGCTAGTTACTATTACATACCCAATTTTCTGAATTCTATAATCAGCCCTGGTTTGTGAACTGCAGATGGATCAGTGTTTTACTCATGCTCGTTCTGCCTGCAATAATGCATGCTCTGTTGTGGCGCTCAGCTTAGATTGAACCTAGACTGCAATTTGCATCCTGCCGAGATTTCGACATGACGAAAGAATGAAGCCTCGAATTTCCAAAAGCTAGATGACACAGGTTTAAAGGCAATTGTATGAAAACCTATTTCCATGAAAAGGGGCTTTAAAGCGCACAAGGACAACAGCTACGATTTCACTGGGGTGCGCAGCAGTATAAGCCTTTTGTCCAGAGCCTGAAAGTACTACCTGATCCTGCATTGTTCATAAAACATTCCGGTTCCCTTCCTTTCTAAAACTCTACAAGAACAGAGGGACACCCTCCTTTATATCGACAGCCGATCAAACACATTACTGCAGAAAATATATGCAACGTGGGGTGCATTTTCACAGTCTTGTTCAAATTGACAGTATCTCGTTGCATTGTGTCAGGCGATGGGAACAGTGCGAAGGTTACTAAGTGCTTCATATTTCGGTATTGATGCTATTTCGGTTCCGCAGAGTTTCTACCCTCAGAATGATACGAAGCACGTGCGGCGCCCCGGGCATCAACACAAAACTACGGCAGGTTACTTCACTATTGAACACGGCTTCAACAAATGCAAGTGTTTGCTTGATACCCGTTTTCTTTGATCTCCCAAGTGCCACCTTTCCCCATGCTCGGAGAACGTCGCTGTCGCTTTCCGGGGTGGTTCGGAAAAATTTCTTCAAACGAATCGCGATAAGGCCCTCCAGGCAGTATGTCGCACGAAACACAACATTTGTGCAATCTATGGCACGTCAGGGCGGCGCGCCTCCGGGTGTACAGCAGGAGCAGCGCTCATCTAGTTGGAAAATTGAGTGTCACTCCTGTAATTTATGCGAACAAAAGATTTCGTAACGTCTTTGATATAAACATATATTATACGCGGCATTTTTAAGTTCGCCCTCACCTAAGTTTCAAGCGAACAATGTATAAAAAAGAGCAGAAATTGAGGCACTTAGTTTCACAGAGAATTCAGTGATTGGTGTCATAAACAATTCATACGCGTTGCTTAAACAATACAGGTTTAGATAATTTGGCTTAATGTTGAGAACCGAAAAATCATCTTGTTCACAACGACAAATGCATATACTCCAGGTAAGAAATACCAAATATCAATAGAAAAATTGCAGTAGCCGAAAACAATATTCTTGCTTAGAGGTAGAGCCATAGACTGCATTTCCCGCCTTTTCAGGGCCATAGCTCTGTTGCTTGAGGTGAGCAATAATGCTAGTAGCATAATTTGTTGTTGAGGAATTGAATGAAGATCTCTAAATGGGAGGGGCAAGCAATGAACCGCATCAGCGAAGTATTGCTTCTGCTTGGCGGAGTGCTTAGAGCATTTCGATGGATTCGGAATGAAGAAAACAACAAATCGCAATTAAATAAAGAACGGTGCAGAGGACACCTAAAATGACCCACGAGTAAAAAAAAAAAACTACAAGAGCAAAAAAGAATCGCCTGTAGAGAAATGCAAAAGCCTAATCATTGCTGCTACACACGGTACATGCGCACCCCTCGAAGAACACAGTTCAGTTGGACGCATCAAAGTTCACCGTTGTTCTGAAAGGTCGTCAAGGGCGAATGTTCGGGTTTCATTTTTTCTCCTTTTACGTATGATTGATTTGATACGATTGATTCTAACCTATGATTTATTATCCTCTATTGATCACAACACGACGTTTGATCCTAATTGAGAACGACACAACGGCTTAGGACGATCTCTTGCTGTTCTTGATATTTGGCGACTTTTGCTTCTGCTTCCCATGAGAGGGCCGCTTTTTGTTTCTTTAAGAGAGCATCGCATCATGATCACGTAATTGTCAACCCAAAACCAGCAGATGTCAATTGATAGATGTCAAAAGAATACATTCTGCGATGACCGAACTCGCGAAACTATGCGATAAAATCAGCGTACAGTGATGCACATAGTTCTTAGAAGTATACGGCTGTATCTAGAGCCGCTAGAAAGATTTGGCATTTTCCCCTAAACTGAATAACACTAGGGGGAACGAAGTCTGGATAAATTATAAAAGGTCGCGCTTATAGATATAAGGTGGAGAGCGTGACACGAACACCGAGGTTGGTTTTGACGGGGAACACTTAATTGTGATATGTTCAATAATCAGCATGGGCAATCCATCGCACTCCGCGAAACGTTCAGTGCGACCGACACGCACGAGCTCGCCGTGTAAGCTATAGCATATCTAGGGAGTCCCCAGCAGGTGTCTCCGATTTATGGAAGTTCGTTACGCCCATGTTTGTTTGATCACTCCTCGTGTATGCAAAGCCGTCGCGCTTTTCGGATATCCTTCCTACGTCCAGCTATCTTTAGCACGCTTGTTGCTTCCCAATATATGGTAATATTCAGCAATAAAACCGACATAGACATCTATCTTTTCTCCTAGGTGAATATAATGTTATCTATGATAAATGGGCCCCCGCTCTCACTTCAGAAAATGTAGTTTTCATGAAAATGGTTATTGCGTATGTAGTGGGATTTATTTAACGGTGCATTACGTGGAGTAATACTATCTTCTTCTTCCGCAACTGGAAGTCCCACTTGCCTTCTCAGCTGTCAATTTCTGCACACAAATGCCTTAAAGAGCCCGCTATGACGTGCCGGCTTGTGTCAAACTTGGTATTGCGCAGTCATGTGCGTATGTTTACATGAAGAGGACCAGTGGAATGCGTGGTACTCGGGAAGCACTGATATATTAAGAAGGAAATAGAAAACCGAATGTCGTAATTTATTTGTCGCTATCCTCCAAATACCTACTGAGACTTCTCATTTAGATATGCTTAAAAGGTACAAATCTTGGGCCGTAGCCTCTGGCAGGCCAAAGAAAAGCATGTTTGCTCTGCATCGCCTACAATAAAAACAAATGCCAGAATAATAGAAAAGACAGTCATAAATTGTACAACTCATATATCATAATTTATATGAAGCTGTTTCTCAGTATTGCCTCAAAGCAGTGCTAGTTTCTGAAGTTCAAAATCTCAACATTGCGTTTACTGAAGCACGCTGTTTTCAAATAAATTTAAAATAACAAAAGAAAATAAAATCTTGGAAAACTACGATTTTCCTCAAAACACATTGCGCCGCCATTACGACGATAGGCTAATGAACGAGAGCCTCCCATGAATAGAAATAGTATAGCACCTGAACAGACAGCCTCACATCACTCACTCTAAGACATCAATAAATGTATGAACTTATCTTGTGTCCTGTCCATCTAGTCGAGCACCCACTTCCTGGATACAATTCAACATACAGAGCTCTCGGCTTTGAATCCACTTTAACAGCAAATTTGTTATCGTATCATCCCGAACGCTTCATAGAGCCAAGATGCAGTACTCTTCAATGACCACCGGAATTAGGGAAGCGGAAACTGTAGATTGGGAACGTTGAATCTGATTAAAGTAGAAAGTTCAATCGTTTAAAGCCAACGAAGAGGAACGTAAATATGCAGCGCGAAATATTTCATTCTAATAATTTTTATGATATGCAAGTTAGACAAAAAATAAAAAGGTTCCTCTCGGATGCGTGCTAATCCACTAAAAACGTTTATTTCTGAGAATGTATTCCTGGTGAGTTCTTTTCGAGGCCCCAGCATTAAAGGAATCATTCTACCGAATATCCCTCGTGGACAATTTCGACGGCAGTATAAATGCAAAAGTATTCCTTTTTTAATGTGTGGTGTGCACAATGAATGCCGGCAGAGTGCCTCGCCAGAGCATTTCATGGGAACGTGTGCACCGGAACTGAAATGAAATTATTAATAGGAAAAGTGATTCTGGAGAGAGAATCAAGGGAGCTTGAATTCCATTGTATTGTCAAGGAATTGTTTCACTATCATGGACTCGAGTCCCAAAATATAGATGTTGTTGGTTCAAGTGTGGTCAAGGTTTTGGGTTTCAGTAAAGGTCGTGGATGCTAGTCCAGGGAAATGTGATAGGTAAGAGTCCCAAAGAACGCCATGGCTCTGAGTCGCAGATAAGGTCGCGGGTTCAAGTCCTGAAAATGACTCCAGTTCAAGTGTGGCCAAGTGTTTAAGTTCCAGGAAAGGTCTTGAGCTCGAGTTCCCCCCTGCACTTCTGTGCTTGTTCGTGTCACACTGTTCTCTTCACAAAAACGCACACTTTCCTGCGCCGCAAGTGCCTTTCGTTGCCTTAAGCTGTGCTCACTATTTCTGCTGGCCTTTCCAAATTATTGGTTTCTAACCCGTTTAACTTCCCCTACTGCTGTGCGCCACGGAGAATGCCTCGGCAGTATTCAGCCGATAGCACTTTTTCTTATCACTGAGGAGCCTGACGACGCGCCGTAATCTGCCGTGGCCCGCTCGTTCCTCTACAGACCTGTTCCTCCGTTCTGTCGACTCCGATCCTCCTTCGGCCCAGCGTGTGCAGCTTTTGAACCTCCTTCAATGTTTTCTTCCTCCTTTTAATTTCATCAAACTTCTTTGCGTCATATTTCTACGGTAATTTATCGCAAGGACACCGGCACCCACGCACTAGTGCAACAGTGCCCCTATTGTGCGTCTGCAACCGAAGGCCAGGCTATTGAAGAGCAAATCGACCTAATGCTCTAGAATGGCGTGATTCAGCCCTCAAGCAGTGTTTAGCATCACCTGTCCTGCTCGCAAGACGAAAGATGGCTCTATCCCCTCCTGTGCCATTAACCGCCGCCTTAATACGTATACCCTCTCCCGCGCATCGACGAGCTATTGACGGTTTGTAAGGCGCCGAGCTCGTTTCTTTCCCAGATATACGTTCCGGGTACTGGCAAGTCGCCCTGAACACGCGTCTTATCGCCATCACCCCAAACCGCATTTGTAACTCGCGACGGCTTGTAAGAATCTACAGTTATGCCGTTTGGCCTTTGCAATGCTCTTGCAACATTTGAGCGGATGATGGACAACAATTTTGTGTGGTCTTAAGGGAAAAGAATGCCTACACTGCCTCGATGACATCGCCCTCTTGTCGCCCAACTTTGACACCCACTTTATGGTCTGAAACACATTATGACTTGCCTACCTGAGGCCGGACTGCAGCTGCATTTGAAAAAAAAAATATCGTTTTGCCGCCAACCAGATCAACAATCTCGGGCGCGTTTCTAAAGAAGGTCGAGACCCTGGCAAACGTCGTGCTGTAGCAGCCTTTCCCAAAGCGACTTCCATTAATGATCTACGTTGCTTCCTCAGGCTGGGCTCTTATTTTCTCGCTTTATTGGGAATTTTGCTTCCATCGCACCTCCCATGACTGGACTTCTGTCAGGCTGTTGCTACCTTTCGCTGTGGTCGCCAACTTGCGACGATGCCTTCAATACTTTGCGCCGCATTCTCACGTCCCCGCTACTAAAACTTTCTACTAATTTGCCAAGCATACAACATAATTGCGTGAGCCATGATGCCGCGATGGCTGCTCCTATTTTCACTGAGAGTGCGGTCGCGATGTGCCTGGCTTATGTAGGCAGTCCACCTAGCTGCAGTCCCAGTATCAATTAATACGTATGGTTAAGTGATAACAGCACCGATGACAGGCGAACCTTCCAACATGCGCTTGAAGGGGAAAATTATTTTTTTTTCCGGAGATGCAGGAAAAGTAGGGCGTGTCTTGCTGCACGGTGAGGCCAGCATGAAAGATCTTTCCAGAGCCACTAGAACCTGTGGAGGGTACAGCAGAGTTGCGTCAGCCATGGTGCTGGATGGCTGCTCCCATGTCATTAGCACGTGCGCGTTTATACCTTGATGGTCATCACTGCGAGAACGCTATGTATTTTGCTAGGTCTGCCTTGTTTCAGCCATGAATCCGTTGATACAAATATTTTAGTATTGGTAGTTGCGCATTAGGTGACAACGTCGCTATGCCCGAAATGGTTGCCAGGTTAGTTTTCGAAATCTCAGAGGTATTGCTTGTATCGTTGTTCGTTTATATATTCGGCTCCTTGTCTATTTGCTTTTATTTGCTCTTCCTGCTTTTATCGATTGCTTTAGTGTTATTTAGCCCCACTCCTCGGGATCTCCTCTTACGACACAGGTGCGCTGTCGGTATAGCAATAAATAAATAAATAATTTATGAACAGACCGCAATGCTTGACGATGCACTCTTTACAGTCACTGAAAGAGGAAATCAAACTGTGTTAGCCTGCTCAAAAACTAGTCCAATGAACGTGCTATAGGCAGCACGCTTAGTTGAAGTTTGTGGAAGGTACAGATATCTGAGAAAAAGCAGTTTGCCTAATGCTCTGGAGATTAAATTAGCAATCTGCGCATGCCGTCGAAGGCCAGAAGTTAGTAATATGCATAGATTATGACTAATGTTGGTCTAGTTTGAATATAAAACTTTGTTAATTTGTTGCGGCGTATTTCTTGCTCATTTGTCCTAAGAATTTAGTGCAATTTATAACCATTCGTTCTCCCGCTAACTCCTTACATACTAAAAATAAATATTTTGGGCGCACAAAATTTCTGTGTGGCAGGTTTTATGATTTGGACTATTGAGAGTTGAAATCTAGCTTTGCCACATGCTTCCAAATTGTTGACGCACTCTCTGCCATTACCCATCACGTTTTTGCCCAGTTCTTTGCAATTGGTGAGCTTGAATTGATTTTTGCTGCACAAGCTCCAATCGGCAGTGTTTTCCGGTCTCAGCTTTGTACCAGGCCATGAGCTTCAGGTTTTCAAGCAGATCACAATATTTGGCCCATTCTTGAAGCCCTCGGTCTACGGGTCATGTAACCTCTTTTATATTCTCCACGCGAATCTAGGGTATTCAGGATGCAACACCGCTAGCAATATAGGGCGAGGAAATGAATCGGAGAAATTCTGAAAATTGCTGAGCCGTTCCGGTCCTTTGCGATGCTCAAAAAAGGAGTGTATATTAAAGCCATCACTGACCCTCTCTTCCTTATAGTCAGTTTCTTCAGGTCACATTTTTCTCATTTTGCTTTATGCCATTAGTAGCCGACACTTCGTCGCTTTTAGCACGCTATCTTTCGTGCTTCTTTTGAGAGTATTGATCTCGTGTCTTCAACGGTGCAAACAAAAATGAAAGAAAAACATGAATGCTTCTAATATCTTAAGTTCTGCCCTTATAAAATGCAGGCGCGCAAAGGAGTCGAAATGATAAGATGTATTTTCATTATCGCTAATCAGGCCGGTCGCCTAATGTATATGTTTTTTGGAACACAGGCTATCACGACAATCGCAAACCCCATCGATACAAAACAGGCACTGTTGAACTTTGCTGCCGTTGTCAGTTCCAGGTTTCCGTTCGCTCTCCTTCCAACTGAGCCTGACATATAACGCATACTGTTTCTTTAGTTCATCGGAGGTTTCTGGGTCGTTGACCTTTTAGACAAGACGGGAATAGCGAAGACTCACCTTTGAACTAATTTTTGTAACAAAAGTAGAAGTAAAGCATTGTTCTAATTCAGATCATTATTACATCACAGACTTAAATATTTTGTAGGGTTACACTTCAAGCCAACAGGCTGCCGCAAATAACGATTGACAGTATTTAACGAAAGCCCTGGTGAACCAAGAGATACCTAATATACGTTATGGCCAGCTCGGCCATCTTGTTTATGCATATTAAGTTAATGAAAGCTGATAACAAATATCTTTGATTACTTGCTTGAGGAACAACAGTGTTATTTCAGATGTAGGTGATTATCTCTGAAACAACCAGGCTGCATTATTTCATTTCAGGTAATATTTTACAGAACTTTATAACCTCACCTTAATGAAGCTATCATGTGAACAGCTTTAATCGCACACCTCTTGGCCCAGTTACCACTAGAGAGATAACTTTAGATCGAAATATATTGTTCACTCTCAGTATGCCTGCGTTAAATCCTGCCAGATAAAAATAAATTTACTGTTCCTCCTCGTCTGGATTTTCTTTTACCTGCAAGCCACACGTTTATTTACGAGTATTTAATCACAATCTGCAACTTTTGACGCCACAGCTCGTGCTTGGCAGTATAAGAGTTTTCCAAGACCTTTTGGCGCCTTTTAAAACTCTGGGAACGAACAGAAAACACGTTGATTAGTTCATCGCATGACATTGAGCAGCACCCATTTGGTTTCATTAGGGCTATACGAATCTTAGGGCAGCAAGGAACTCGGAAAAAACATGCCTGTATAAGACAAAAAAAGAGCTTGATTCCAAGGTTGGATGGAAAGAGTTTAGGTTGGTGCTCAAAAGCAATGCAGGGGAAGGGGGGGGGGGGTGCTCTGCAGGTAGGAAAGCGACCCATTTCAGTCGCTACTCGAACTATGCGCCATTCTGTCCTCGACGTCGAGCTCCTAATCGCTTTCTAAGGGTCTCGTTTCAAACTCACATGCTTTGAAGTTCCTTTTAACATGAATGCCATTGACGTCTGATAAAAGTAAAGCAAACATACTGGATCTCCCTTTTTTAAATGTTGTTGGGCGGGATCTACAAAGGTGTACATGCTTAAAAGCGGCGCCGCCTTATCAGACTCTATCCCGGCCCCCAGAAATCTACAAGAGCTTCTCCTAACGCGAAGGTTGTTAAGCAGTCGGTCTCATTCGCAGCAATAAATCTTGTAAAGATTTCTTTGCCAAGGTGCACTACATTCAGAAAGTGCCGCGTACCAGTTTCTAAAAAGGCAGGCCGTACGAAGTTTGACGAGAGTTAGTTCGAAGCGCTTTAAGTTTGCCCTTTGACAACCCATGAAAGGCTAAATATACTAAGTTGATACGCCTCAACTTGCAATTTTATTGCATTCGCAACGACTTGCAGCATAGCCGGTAGAACGTTATTTCAATGTATCGTCATCATCATCAGCCTAACTATACCCACTGCAGGGCGAAGACCTCTCGATATTCCTACATTTAACCTGTTCCTGTGCAAGCAGCATTCACTTGACCTCTGCGAAGTTCTTAAACTCATCCACCCACCAAACGTTCTGCCGCCCCCCCACACCCCCCCGCTAGGTTCTCCTTCCCTTGGAATCCATTTTGTTACCCAAAGCGACCATCGGTTATTCTCTCTTCGCACTAGATGATCTGTATAGGCCCATTTCTTCTTCTTTATTTACACTGAATGTCAGAAATGTAAGTAATTTATCTTAATCCCTCTGCACGCTTCCTATCCTTAACGTTACCTCAACCATTTTTTTGCCATAATCACTTGCGTTGTCCCTAAACTTAAGTAGAACCCTTTTCGGTAGCCTACACGTTTTAGCCCCATAACTGAGTATATGTAAGATGAACTGTTGTATACTTTCCTATTGAGCGATACCGTTAAGCTGCTAGTCATAATCTACGAGTGCTTCACAAATTTGCTCCATCCCTATCTTATTCCCCTTGTTATTTCCCTTTCGTGGTCCAGATCTGCTATTGCCTATCCTAAGTAGACATATTCGCCTCCTACTTCCGGTGATTAGCTACCTAACGTAAACGGCTGTTCCTTCCTGAGGTTGTTGAACATTACCTTAGTCTTCTGCATATTATTTTCAAACCTACGTTTCTACTTTTCCTCTCTTCGTCCTCAATCATTCTTTGCAGTTCATCCTCTGAGTTACTGAGTAAGGCATTGGCATTAGCAAAGCGCAGATTACTAAGATATTCACCATCTACCCTTATCCCTAGCTGCTCCATTTCCAAGTCTCTGAATACTTCGTCTAAGGAAGCTGCGAATAGTACTGGGGATATCGTGTCTACTTGCGTAACGTGTATGTATTATTTTCACATCCTTATGGATGTGAAAATAATACATACACGTGACCTGTCAACATAGCCTAGTAATGCTTTCGCCTCAATAAGCAGCAGATTCGGGGGCAGTTTAAAAAGCGATAACTGACGCTACTAATGCCACAGCTGTCTTGTTGCGCGTCTTACCAAGCTTAAAAAATGAGGGAGGTCGAGCGACCTTGCGCCCAAGAGCGCTTATCGGTATATAAAAACTCAAATGCACGCCTCGGAAGCGTTGTGCAGTAAACTAACTTGTTACACTGAGGTAGGGTTTTTTGCTATTCTTGATATTTCGCGACTTTCGCTTCTGTTTCCCATAGAGTGTCGCCTTTCGTCTCTTTAAGAGAGCACCGCATCAATATCACAAAAGTGTCAATCCGAAACGAGCAGATATCATTTGATGGATGTCAAAATTATACATTCTTAGACGACCGAAATACCGAATCCAAACATTCAAATCAGCATACGGCGATTCACATAGTTCTTCGAGGTATGCGGTGGTGTTTAGAGCCGCTCGCAAGAGTGTGTATTGTCACCTAAACCTAATAAGACGGGTGCAGTGAACTGTGGATAAATTACGAAAGGTTGCGGTGACACAGTTACAAGGTGTAGCGGGTTACGCAGAGCCCAAAGGAGCGTTTTTGACGGGGAACACTTAATTGCGATATGTTCAATATTAGGCGTAGACGAAATGTTCTGTACGACTGACCCATACGAGTTCATCGTCCAAACCTTAGCGTTTCTACGGAGTCCTAGTACAAACAATCCCGCAGGTGTCTCCGATGAATTGAAGTTTATTACACCCATAATTGTGTGATGACGGGTCGTGAATGCAAAGGATTAGCGCTCTCCGGATAGCCTCCGGACTTCCAGCTTTCATTAACACGCTTGTTGCCTCAAAATGTATTGTAAAAATCAGCAATAAAACCCATGTTGGCCTCTATCTTTTCTTCTCAGCGAATATAATGTTATTTATTGCAAAATGGCCCATTGCTATGACTTTAAAAAATGCGGTTTTCATAAAATTCGTCATTGCTCACACAGTGGGTTTTATTTAAAGGTAAAATTCACAGAATAATACCACATTATTTTTCTTTAAGTGGTAGTCTCGCTTGCCTTTTCAGATTCAATTTCTGCATACAATTTTCGTAATCCTACGCGCTATAACCTGCCGGCAGGTGTCAAAGTTTGTATCGCGCTAGTATGCGCGTATGCTTAACTGGAGAAGACGATTAGGATGCCTGGTATTCGGGTATTTTGAAAGCGCTACCGGATTAAGGAGAAAATAGGAAACAAAATGTCCTCTTTCGTTTGTCACTAAGGGCCAAATACTTACTGACACTGATCAATTATATGTACTTAAATTCGGTTCAAATCTTGTACCGTAGCCTCTGGCAGGCCGAAGAACAGCATTTTTACCGTGCATCGCGTACAAATGCAACAAATTCCTGACTTATGAAAGGAACACTCATAAATTGTAGAACTCATATATAATAAATTATATAAAATTGTTTCTCAGCATGCCATCAAGCACGACTAGTTTTTAGCGCTCAAAAACTCAGCAATGCGGAGAGGAACGTACTTAGCAAACCGAGGGTAAGCGTAAGACAGTAGAATTCTGGGTGCAGCGGAAGTGCCGCCACAGTCGAGAAAACAGCAACATGTGGTTGCAATAAATTCTGCTGAACGTGAACAGAGAGGCCGGTAAAAGCGTAAGAAAGAAATGACAGGAAGAAAGACAAGTGCCTACAGTGGCGGTGAGAACTGAAGTTTTCTTTCCCAAAGCACAACGTGTGTTTCATGAAGCCGTTAACGCTTTTCGGTGAGAGTTACACACACTCACGAAGTAGAGCGACAAAAGAAAGCGACAAGCAAGCAACTAGGACCGGACGTCCCGTCCTGGACGCCCTTCCTTCTCATGCTTCTGGTTTTCATCACTGTTGCGCTGCCGAACTGCCACATTTTGCACCTCAGGCATGTCGCCTTCGCCTTGAGTCAGCGATGCGGCCTTGACAAGGTCTGAACTCTTCGTAGTCGGCTAGCCGTCGTTCTAAACTGTACTTCAGCTTGCAGTGTTTGTTTTTTAGGAACACATAGAAACGGCGCCAATAAGATGGGATGTTAGATAGCCCTCTGCTAGCAGCGTGCCAACTTGACTCCCTTGCTTCCTTACGGAAACAGTACAAGGCAAAAAAAAGAAAGAATCAGAAGAACGGCAAGGCAGAAAGGTTAACTAGACAAAAAAGTGCGAAGCATCAGGAGCCTCTAACCCTCAACTTGAGTCTGGCTTTTGGCATGGCAAGAGTTAAACGCAAAAGACCCGAGCTGAACGTAGGCACGAAGAAATCTGTGAATACAAGCGACAAAAGCCATCTCAGTCAATCCAAGCCGTGTGGGACTAGTATCGACAGCTCAGCTGTTTCCTCGCCTCAGGAGAATCTCAAGCAGCTAATAGCGGCTACTTTGCTCAGTGACGAGGCCATTTTGGAAGTGGCGGTGAGTAGAGGATCGGATGCTGATTCGTCGGCGAGTAAGGAGTTCGTGCTCGAAAGTTCGACCAACACAAAGCCCACCATCAGGGGTGTCAAGGTACGCGAGTCGCTTCAGACTGCACTACAATGGATAATGCACTCGAAATTGCCGGTGTTCTGTGAGATTTTGAGTCCAGTGCACACCGTTATGTACAAAAGCAGTCATTAATTAAAATTATTTTTTTCTCAGTAAAATCCTTTTTTGTTTTTATTCATGACTCGTTATTATGGATGACTCGCTTTATGGACAGTTTTGGTCGGAAACCAGTGTCCATATTAACGAGGCACGACTGCTGAAGGTGATAAGGCTGTTTTGCTCCAGACCACCACTTGAAACTGACCCTGGGGACAATTAATGCTTGAACTTTGCCTGATGAGCTAGTCTAACAGTACATTTCTAATGAGTTTGAGTTTCTCGAAAGCATTAGAACGGATATCACGTTAGGGAGTTTAAGGGACCAAGGAATGCATACACTGCACTGTAGGATGAAGACATACAGTGATGTCATTATTTAGCAAAATAAACTGTGTTAACCTGTTCTGTAATTGTCAGGCTTCTAACACACAATGATTAAGTTAGGAGTAACAAGATTGTAGGTGTTGTATAAAAGCATAATAATGGGCGCATATTGGAATTCATACAATCTTGCCATATCTAGCCATGAAGATCAAGCAGTCCACAGATTATTCGATATTGGTGTGCACTTAGAAAAGGGTACTGCGACACACTACACTGTGCAGAGCTGCAAATGTCATGTCAAGATAGGCAACGAGAACGCAGGAGGCGAGGCAGCAGCTGACTATACCATATTCTCTAGAATACGGTAAAGGAAACCTCGTTCTTTCTAGGGCCTTGTAGTGTTGTAATAAAATTTGGTAAATAAATAATTAATATGCGGTAAATACCTTCGTTACCTGCTCTTGATTTCTGAAGGCATAAAAATACTTATATGCGAAAAATTGATTTTGCTTCCCACAGGCTAGCGACGATTTCCAAGGTATACATGCGCGCATTTCTACTAACAATAATGAGCGGCAAGAAATATACGCCTTGATAACAATACAGATGAACCAACTACAGCGCAAAGCTGCTTTTAAAAACATAAATGCCATGCATATCAAAAACGTGTCCGGAAATACTAAAAAAAAATCGTGTTTTTCTTTCAAACTGACGTGAGTACCAGGATAACATCTATAGCATTCTAACAGTAAAATTAATTCTGAGGACCATTTGAAGAATTCTTATTGAGCATCGCGAGGACAGCGAATTTCAGAATTGAGTGTATGTTTTACATACAGCCACGAAAAAAATATTTTTTTTTTATGAGCCAAAGAGATTTCCTCAGATGGAGACAGAGAAGAGCCACGAGCGAGGAACGAGGAGCGCACAATCTCTTGCTCTCCTCCTTCTTCTTGTGAGAACTTCTATGTGGCTGGTGATGCCTTTCGCTCGTTGACACTGCAAGCAGCGGCGATGCGGCTAAAGCACTCTTTATTTTAGAGCGGAAACTGTACTTATCGCCCGCAAAGCTCAAGATAATGTTCCCCACTAGCGACCTTGAAACAATGCGCCTAACCATAGCGC
>JAJIZL010057245.1:0-12790 GCA_023969395.1 Amblyomma maculatum
AAAGAGCCATCTGGCTCTTTATACGTTGCGAGGTTCCGAGCTCCGCAGCTAGTTAAGAATCATATATGGCAGGACTAATAAGTTTGGTAACACTGTCCACTTAGCGGATCGGCGTATGGTAGTCTCGAGGGACCGCCCAAAGCAGAAGACGTAGAATTACTTTCCAGACCTTATGGCGAAAGGTTCAACCGTTTTTCTGATGCTGGTGTAGAATTGTGATAAGGGTGATGATGGTATAAGCAGGACGAAGCTTAACCGGTCGTGCATCGCGGACATATTAAAGCATAGCTGCAAGCTTCTCCGGTGAAGCCGATGGTCAGCTCCTCTTTTCCCCGCAAAGTGAAGACGAAGCGTTGTAACTGGTTTACCGCTGCCATAATTTTTTTGTTTTGTCATGAATGCCCGCATCAGTTCGATGTTTGCGGTCAATTCTAAGCCGACAGGTGAAACCGCTGTAATAAAGTTAACATGCATCATTCATCATTGCAGCTTTCCACGGGGAAACGCAGTATACGTCCTATAGCGCAATACTTCAGCCCCGTTCGGGGACATTTTTTCCTACTTAGCCAATAGGGGCATTTTTTTCCAGGGACATTTGTTCCGGGGGCGTTTTTACCGGATTCCCAGAAATTTAGACCACCTGGGGTTATTAAACGTGCACTGACATCGCACAGCACACGGGCGCCCTGCTTTTCGCCTCCATTGCAAATTTCTCCATTAGAACTGCGGAATTACAAAAGCTCGATCAACAGGCATTCTGAAAACGACTGTCTAACAACGGACGTTTATTGTGGTGTTGATATTGACGGAAGTATTAATTACTCCGTTATTTCAGCTTTGTACAGGGTAGCAATGAGGTATAAGAGAGACTGGTTCTGCTAAAGATGTCCCTGGAAAAAATGGCCCCGGAAATAGAGTCCCCAGAAGTAAGTCCCTAATTGCAAATTGGGCAAAAATATGCCTACCGGCAAATAAAACGTAGTCGGACATCCCGCTTGCCGTCGCCTTGTGCCCGGTTTATCAGTGATGAAAGGTATTTACCATTCCCCACATTTTACTCACTTTACTTTACATCTCCTATAGTTTGATTTGGTTCTGTGTGTGGGGTTTAGCGTTCCAAAGCGACACAGGCTATGAAAAATGCCGTAGTGGAGGAGTCCGGAATATCGACCACCTGGGGTTCTTTAACGTGCACTGACATCGCACAGCACACGGGCGCCTTGCTTTTCGCTCCCACCGAAAAGCGGAGCAAAGGCCGGGGCTAGATCCTGCATCCTGAGGAACAGTAGTTGATCATCCTAACCACTGCGCCACTCCGGCAGGGTTCCTGTAGTTTGACCTTGAATCTTGTCGGTATTTGCCACCTCCGTTCTTTTTTTTTTAGTTTCCACGTTTTATAAGGCTGAGCCTGGGATTCCCCGCGACGTGCTGTAATACTGTGCGGCACAATACTTTCACCCAAAATGTTTCACTGTTTCGGCTTCATCTTGAATTCCTGTTCTGAAGACGCACAGCCTTCGTCAAAGGTGTAGAGGCCAGGAGTCCGCTTCTGAGCTATGTAGTGGTGCTGACTTACCTTTGGTCCCTCCCAATGAAGACGGAAGGACAAAAAAGTACCTTCCTACCATCAAGAGTTTCAAACACTGCAATTGCATTATAAGCTCACAAAATGCCTCAGAGAGGGGCCCCCTGGCGCTACACGTTTAAAAAAGATTACATTTTCAAAGACTTCATTTTGCTCCTCTGCAAAGTAGTCATTACATTTTTTTACCGTGTGATATAGTCTTACTTGCTGTCGCCATCCTTGAAAGTTAGCGTATGGAAGATTTACAGTGATCATCGGCAGTAGCAGTCAGGAGTTTGGCTCTTTCTGCAGCTTCGGTCAGCTGAGTAGCCTGCAGGAAAAGTCTTAATTCTTGCCTGAAAACCTACCAGTTCATGTCGCACATCAAGGCAATTAGCGCATGTGCATCAGCTTCTCACTGACTGTAGTAGCAGACAGAAGTATAGCCCTAAGAACCATTGTAATGCACATTCACAGTAGTAATACTCTTCTGAAAGCTTGAAAAATGGCATTCCATTTGCTTTACAAGAGGAGATGAATGGATAACAATATTCAACTTGCTCTTTTCATGGGAAGGCCAGAAGCTGTGTGGTTTGGCCTTGAGTTTTAACGCCACGAATTGACGCATGGCATTAGAGACGCCGCAGTTGAGGGATCCGGAAATTTCGGCCACCTGGGATTCTTTACGGTGCACTGACATCGTGCAGTTAATGGGAGCCTAGCTTTTTGCCTGAATCGAGAAGGGTCCGCGAGGCCAGCATTCGATACCGCCTCCTTATGCATAGCAATCGAGCTTTCCAGAAACTATCCATTGACGAGAAAAGCTTCCTTTCGAGAGTCGGAAACGAGCTTCGCGTGAGGAGGTGCAAAGATTTGCAGTTCTGCGCATTTGCGAAACATAGGGGCGTATGCCGTATGCCGCGACCGAGTGACGTCACAGCCAAGGCCAGCTGCGCAGCACCCCTCGCCAAGCTCTGCCGGCGTTGCCTGGACACGCTTAATAGGTGTGCGACTCCTTATTTAAAAGAAAAGAGTCTTCATCCGGGAATCGAACCTACAAATCTTGGATCCCCAGCCGAGCGCTCTACCGCTATGGAACGCCACAGGTCCTGAAACGCGCTCGTCTACCGTGAGGATGATAGCGGGATTATGCGAGTGGCAGATACTGCGATTGGTGCGATATTTGAAAGCACGAAAGACTAAAATAGTTGTCACTCAATAAGGGTGTCATCAAGGATGTGACGTCACCCATCTGCTGTCATCTATGAGGACCAAGCGGGAACGAGTGCGCTCCAACGCCGCCAGGCGGTGCGTCTTGCCTTCCGCGATGGACAGATGCTTCGCCTTTCCACTCCTGTAAACGAAATATAGAAAGCAGGTGAACTTAGACGCACTCGACATGGAAGCCAAGGATAGGGTAGGATAGGAAAAACATTGATTTCTTTAGAAATGTCTAGTGCTAGTAGCAGACGAGAAAGAAGAGGTCCATCTTCCTTCTTCTCACAGGGTCGGTGCCCTTATTCCAGTGCTCCGCTGAGCTTCGCTGCTCGCTGGGCGTGCTGAATCAGACCTAGTTGGCAACCCAGATCACCGCTGGAGAGCCGGCTCTCCCACTGTTCCGCACTCGAGTCTTTACAAAATCTATCGTTATTACTACATTCCCACGTGATGTGGTATAACGAAGGTTTTCTACCACAGCACGGGCAGGTGTCCCGATATTGCGACGGGTAAATCTTGATAACGATATGCAGGTTTCGGAATGTTCCTGTTTGCAGTTTTCGCCAGTACACTGCCTCGTGTTGATTTAGATCATGATAGGCGGTGGATAGCGGATCGATACCCCTTATAGTAGTTCAGAATGTCTGAGTACGTTGGGCCGACTCGCTCGGGTAGATCATCCGATTGGGAGGAAGCTCGGCTCGTATACCCTCCCGCTACCTCGTCGGCACCCAGTCCTGGCACCCAGTAGATGTTGTGTGTGAATTTTCATGGGGTTGCGCTCTGGAGGAGCCTGAGCGCGGCGCTACCTATGCGTCCGTTCGTGTAGTTACGGCAAGCTTCTCTCGAATCTGTAAGCCAAGGAGAGTTTATGTGCTGCCGAACGCGCAGAAGATTGGAGAAATAACTTCTTCTGATCCCGAGGTGGTAGGCACTGCTTTTCGCTACGTATATCCAGGCGTAGCAAAAGTAAGCTATCATTAACTATTGGTTAAGCCGTAAGAAAACGCATTTGTGACATCCCTGCGGTTTAACGCATTTCAACTCGTCAGTATTTCAAGATATAATTGTTATAGCGCTTTATTGCAACACAGCAAGAATTTATGAAGGCCTTGGAACGTGACTTTGTACTCTGAAAATATCAGAAACTATCTCGTAAGCTGCGGATACTATTTCATGTGATTTGATCAACGTGGCCAACAACGACCGTCACGTCGTGGACAGGAGGACTCCAGTACGTCCCTCAAAAAACTGGCTCCTGTGCTTTACATTTAGGGGATGAGCGAATGCGTTGCCCGTGTTTTACGGGGGTGTGATGTATAGATGGCTCTATTCATCTCTACCTTTATGTAAGCATGTAGGAGAAGTTGCGTTTCCAGAATATGTTTGCGCACTTTGATGCCCACTGCAAACGGAGTAACGTTAAAGCGCAAAGCGTGATTGCAACAGCATGAGTTATGATGCAAAAAAAAGCTTTATCGAAGCTTGCAGCTGTAAATAATCACAACACTGACTCGGAAGAGATTATTTGAAGAGAGGAAACAAGTTCTAGAATGAAGAGTATACACTAGAATGACTAATCATGCATGTGACATCAGCACACTGAACTTAAAAAGCGCAAAACTTTATGGGTCATTCGTTTGATTCTTGCAACTATTGTTTAAACTACTTTAAAGCAATCTTATTCTGGCGCAGAGGTTATATATTAACAAGATCCCATTGCCGAAAGCCGGGAAGTAAAGTGAAAATTGGTATTTTCGATTGTCAGTCACTCTTTCGTTTTTCGCTAAATTGCGATAGCAACAAGGGACCGAATTACATAATAGATAGTCGAAAGTAGTGCAGTTTGAAACTTCCCAGTTTGAAACAATACTGACTTGCCTAATGCAAGGATTTCAGAATACAGGTCAACGTTTTTTCATCCTTAGCGCCTTAAGAGAGCTCTGATCAGCGGTGTAAGCCTAATTTATTAAGCTACGCACGAGAGATAGAACCTTTCGCTCAGCACCAGGTGCTAGAAAGGAGACTATATGCGACAAAAAAAAGCCATCATCACTTAGATAATGTATAGTTATTTTGCGGATAACCATGTAGCAAGAAAAACGCACGTCGATAAAATAGTACAGGTATTGGTACTGTTACTTTTTGCTCGAGAAATATCACTCATATAAATATGACCAGAAGAAAAATTTCAATAAAGATAAGGCATAAAATAAGGCATATACATTTCAACTTTTGTGTCAAAGTGTGGACTCCGGTAATATATAAAAAGGTGCGGTTAGTCCGGACGATGTATGTAGAGAAATCATGCTCTTCTGGGAAGTGTTTTGCCGCGTTCACTTTTCTAGAAAAGAGGGATATGGGTCAGGGATAGGGGAATAGGCGGAAAATCGGAGTTTCGAAGAAAAGCCAATCCCAGTCCTCTGGCTCCTCAATTTTGGGCGGACAATAGTGCTCTTTTGGATTTGAATTGTCTGTGCTCGCCTTCTTCACTTTGAGTCGTAATGTATTCGGCTGTATATCGCACATCCATATCACCGAGGGGCCGTCTTCATCGATGCTTTCCATGTGCGGAATGGGCTTCAAGTTTCTGGTGCCCTTCGGCGAGCCTGCGACGTATAGAAAGTGAACTGTAATGAAAGATAACAGCACTGCAAGACAGCGTATTAACTCAAGGCTTTTATAAGTAAGAGCTTAGTCTTTTCCATCATTGGTTTCTCACGTGATTTAGCTAGAAATGACTACCATATTAGCAAGCTCACTTGACGCCCAGCTGTAGTTTATTGTCAATGATGGTCGTAAAGGGGTTGAAGCAATATTGCACAGAAAGAGGCGTCCAAATTAATGGCGCATTTGGACCTCTCATTATGAATTCATAACGGACGTAAAATACAAGCATTCGAGTAATCAGCAGAATTGTTTGACAATAACGAAGCATATTAACTCGAAATTGCGTTCCTGAAATTCTCACGGCAGTCGTCGGGCCCTCTCTTCGGCTGTGCATGACCAAATAATATTTGAATAATATTTTGTTGTTCTCCCATGTGTTGCGGAACGTGCATGATACTTGCGCTGTGCTACTTAGCCCAATTATACTTCCGTATGGTTCAAGGGCAGCGACCCGACTAAATTTCGGGAAATCCTATGCATACGCTAGAACGGCATCAAAATCGGCACGCCACCATCGCCACAACAAAGACGGCCCGAGACCACGGAGCCTGTGACTAACCGGCAAAGTTACGGAAATGCACAGTCTGCCGTACTACAGCAGAAAGTCACTAATTTTCATGTGCAGTTGTAAATTGTGTGAAGAAATAGAACCAAGTACATTCATCATAATGATGCATTATATGTAACTTCCTTTGTGAGCGGCAAACTCGCATTACTTGGTCATCAAAATACTTCTTTTCTTTCTGGGCTGTGTGAACAAGGTACATGGCTTGATTTCACTTATTTAGAGCTATGTTCTGGGACATCTCAATTGTTTGTTTTATTGGAGTATTAGTACTCTGATGACAGTTCGACGCGTGTTGAGCCAGGGGCCGCCGAATCCCGTTACTTCGGCTCTTGGATGGTTGAAAAACTCGCGCAATGCCTGAAAGGGATAATAGTAACAATAACAGTCTTTATTAGCACTTACGCAAGGTGACTAATTACGCAAGGTGACTTTCAAGGCTGAATCGAAGATCGAAAAGACTGACCGAAACGCTCCGCTGATGACCTCAGTACCAACGCAGCAAATGCTCCTTCAGCCAGTTAATGTCAAAAGCGTGAAAGGTGGTTAGAAGCGTTTGTTGGCAGAAGTACAACAAGGCTTCTACTCTGTGAGTCGTGCAATTTTTATGCGTTTTCTTTTCAGATCTTATTTGTCACGGCTCCGCCGCACCGAATGGCGGGGGCAACTATTTAAAAAGAGGACAGCTGTCAACACCGTCACCGCCATTTTATCGAAACAGTATATAAAGGTTACAAAGCGCCCTTGGGTGTATGTGGTAATGTGACTGCTAACGGTCACTGAAAGGCGCCCCGGCTGCCGCTAGAATAACATATTATTGAACACACAAAAATAATTTATTCATGCATAGCCGACGACGCAGTGAGAATTGTAGGAGCGACATTATTACGGCTACCGGGAGAACAGTCACTCCCTAAATTGTTTTGATAACACCGGCGTCACTAAGTAGCGCTCGCTGTTGAAAGCAGGTGACTTCTTAACTAGACATGCTGTCAGCAATACATTGTGAACTTGCTGCAAATAAAGTGTTCGATTATATTATGGGGCAGACACCATAGTTAAGATTCATTATAATGGCAATTTACTGAATGCTACTTATAAGATCGGAAAGCAGAGACTTATCTTTAGATTATTCCCGCTTTAGTTTGAGGTTTCTGCCATCCGGTTTGGTCGGATGTTGCTTTTCCGAGTTGTCATCTGTTGATTTCGTAGCTGAAGACATTCTTGTTCATGGCCGTTACAAAAAATCACACAATTTCGCTCGCAGATGTCACCACCACGTTCAGGAGTCGCTCTAACTTGGACCAAGCTCACTCAGTACAGGCCGCAGTGTGACAACGTCAAGACATGGCAACATTAGTTGTTAGAGGAGGTTTGCGCCGACTGCCTCACCAATCCGCTTGACCTTCAGCGAACAAAGTAAAGCTCGGGATTATAGTAACAAGAGGTAAGGAGTAGGTGCTTTCTGTGCACAGGGATATGGGCCTCACCCCTTCCCCCTCACTTCCAACCCCCGCCTAGACAATTTCTTTTGCGACAAAAAAGTTTCTCGCTCACTCATTTCCTCGCCTACTTCCTGCCCCTACTGTGAGCGATTAGCAACACAGTTTTTCTTTCTCTCGCTCTCCCTGTTGGGATTTGAAGAAATGTGTATCGGGTTCTCAGATTTCCGGCCCCCTCAAAGTAGAGCAGAAGTCAGTGGTTTCAAGGAAAGGTCTTGAAGGTAGTATTTGGTGGATAAGAAAAGAAACTTCCTGTTTTGAGAACACAGTTAAGCTAATCCATTGCTTGGAGGAACAGAGCATCGCTTTTTGATGCATTCACAAGTAATAGATAATAAAAATAAATACAACATGTACTTTTTAGAGTTTGTCACGGTTGCAAAATATTTGTTTCCGAGAGTCTCGGCCCCTAACATAATAGCCTAATTGAACAGTTCTTTTTTTAAATGAAATTATAAAAGGTTCCGTTTGCTTTCGAAAGACGATCAAGAACAGCAGGGAGCTTTTTATACGTAGTGCAAATCTTAAGCACATGATGGTTCTAGCAATCCTCACTACACTAACAGCTTTACTGGGCGTAATGACAGCCGGTTTTTATTATTATAACTGTGCTCTTGTATTCACCTAAGCAAATCGAAATATCACGCGAGACCAACGCATTTACGTCCTACAACAATGAAGCTAAGCATTTAATTAAAAAATGCAGGCCGTTCTACAAAGCCACAGCGAATTTAGTTGCATGCAAGAGGATTAACCAAGGCGTCTCATTTCCCAGCTACAAAGCTGCAATAGCTTCCGAAGAAACAACGAACGGAAACCAAACTTAGCAGTATGGTGCAGCAATTGGTATAGGTAAAAACGTCTCCGCAAAAATAGGCCCCAAAAGTTACGCCCCCGGAAAAACTGTCCCCGGAAGAAACGGCCCCTGAGGCGGAGGCAACGAGAAAAAAAAATGTCCCCAAGGCAAAACCAGCCATAAAAACGATTTCTTCCGGAATTCTCATTAAAAAAGAGAAGAGAACATTTTATGTCATTCTTTCTTGGCTTGGAGTTAAATGTAATCATTATTTGAAACGTGTGCCTTCTGGGCGCCCGAGATGTCTACAAGAACTGTCTAAAAGCACAGTAATAGAGCCATCTCGCACTTTATACGTTGCGTGGTTCCAAGCTCAACAGCTCGTTAATCAATCATTAAGACAGGTCTAATCACATTGGTAACTACTGCTGACTTGTTTGACAATCGGTTTGGCGCAGGGTAGTCTCGGAAAACGGCCAAAGAAGACCTCACTAGAACTGCTTTTAAGACCTTCTGGGGACGAGGTTCAACCATTCCTCTGATGATAGTGTATAATAGTAATAAGGGTTATCATAGTTGAAATCATTTTGTAGCGGTAAAAACACGGATACAAAGAACACGAAACACAAGGGACACCCGATTCACTCCTGCTAGTTTTTACTGTACAAATACATAATATATATACATGACAATCATTAAGCACACGCAGGTGCCTCGTCATTCATACTTGGTCTCCCCCCCCCCCCCCCTCCCAAACACACACACTCCCCACCCTTTCTCCTTTGCGGCATTCTATTACGATCAGATAAGTAATTTCTTTTTCTGCCAACGCAAGGGAAGGGGGGCTAACACACATGTCGCCCGCCTTGTCAATTTGATAGGCTTCAATAATCTCCATTTCTTTTTTCTCGGCCCCCACGTACATTATGGACGCAGCATCAAATACTGGAAAACAATCTTTGCAACTCTTGCAATGCCTCACCGATTCCGACCCTCCGGCCAGTGATTGAACAGAACTACGGTGCTCTCTTATACGGTCATTCAAACACCTTCCAGTTTGGTCAATATACACATTGCTACAGGCAAGCGGGATTGAGTACACGACTCCCGTCCTACATGTCTCAAATTTAGTTTGGTGTTCTTTTGCTGCAGCATGTCTTCTTCGCTTCCATGACAGCAGAACATAGCCGGACCAGCTTATTAGGAGCCGTGAACTGTACCCCCAGACCACAGTAAAAACTAGTTGCAGTCTACCGGGTGTCCCTTGTGTTTCGTGTTCTTTGTGTCCGTGTTTTACCGCTACAAAATGCTTCCAACAAGAAATTACCAACTAGCCCAACTTGAAGTTTTAGTGGTGATAGTGTAAGCAGGACGAGACGTAACCGGTCGCGCACCATGGCCGCCCTAAAGCATCGCTCCAAGCTTCTGGCCCGGTAAAGCCGGTGGTTAGCTCGCCTTTTCTCCGGAAACAAAGCAAAGACCAGGCGCTGTCTCTGTATTACCGCTGTCATAATTTTTTTTTATGAATGTCCGCATGAGTTCCAGTTTCGCAGTCACTTTAAAGCCGACAGGTTAATCAGCTGTAATAAAATTAGCACCCATCATTCATCTTTACAGCTCACTACGAGGAAATGCATGCGTCTTGGAGCGCAAGACTTCAGTCCCTGTTCGGGACATTTTTTCCTACTATTGTGGAAGCTACGCGAAATCGGCAAATGTATGACTTCTTTCCTTAAATTCTTTTTTTTTATAATTAGGTTAGGTGCCTGTTAAAAAGAAACACTTTTCGTTAGTGTCTTAGCGGCCTGTTTATTTTTGCCGGCCGCGTGGTTTTCCGAGCTAATTCACCAGTTCGTTATTTTATTACTGTGTTAATTTGGTTACAAATATACTTGGTCTTTGCATTGCATTCGGATTTTGCAGTAGGAAGAATTTGTTCGTAAGCTTGTTTGACGCTCTTTTCCTTTTGAGCAAATTTGTGCTAGCAATATTCCAGTGCATAAAGGTCAAGGTGTGCAACAGAAAAAATGTTAAATGCACTGAATGTAAGGGTTCCTTTAATATGGAGGAAACGAGGTTCGATTCTGTAGAGGAGGTGGAAACTGCGGATTTGTTTAGTTGTTTCTAGCTGAATGCGGCTTGGACAGAGTTTTTCAGGAAAACACGGAGCTAGCGACATGTGTAGCTGTCCTGGAAGCCGAGCTGGCGGTAATACAGACAGAGTATAAAAATCTTCAGTGACAGCTACCTCACGTTGAGGACAAAATTTTCGACACTCTCATTAGAGGCTGCAATGGCGACGTCTTAGTGCGGCGCATGTGGAACGGACCTTCATGGGCACATAAGCTAAAGTAGGTTAAGTGGCGTCAAAATGGAGGCGCTATTCTAACGTAGTAAGCTAGGAAGCTGTGATGGTGGGAGAGATAGGAAGATAAGTTTTTCAGAGAAAGAACAAGAACAAAACAATAATCAAAAGCCAGTAGACTGGTGGGTGAGGCCAGGTACTTTTCGCAGGTGATTCCAACCATGCATCAACAAAGGAGCTATAATGCAGCGCGTAAAGGGTGATAGGCGGGTTTCAACCAGAATGTTCTCAGGAAGGTCAAATAACCTGATGCCGGCAGAGAGGAAAAACTGACGGTCGGAAAAAGCCGCAGCCCATTATCTAGTGGTGGTGGTAGTAGGCATGAACAATTTCAATGGCGACTCTGCACAAGTAGGAGAAATGTTGGGTTAGATAATTCCTCCTGTGCACTGCTACAATGTAGTATTTATGATTCTCTTACTCAAGCTGCGAGAAGCCAAAAATTAGAATTAACACTTTGTGCCTGCAAAATCAAGAATTTTCGAAAATTATGTCTTTTCTTTGAAAAGTATCATTTCAGTATGGCTTAAAATAATTCTTTCTCGGCCGGAAATGTCAGCATTTTGTTCTGCGCATAACTGTGCAGCTAAAGAACTATTTTATGATAAGATGCAAGCCATGCATTTTGAGGCAGGAAGAAATTTCGTAAACATTAACACAAAAATATGACGTTGTTAGAGTCTGGAAATAAGGAGCGGAAATATACATAGACTGCTGGCAGGAAGTTTGTAGCGCTATTCCCCAGGGAGGGCGGTCCAGTCTCGGACCGTCCTAAATGCTCAATCCTCTCTGCTGGACGTATGAAATGGTTCACGAATGAGTTTTGCCCAAAGCTTTAATCAAAACGAACATATGTTTGAATTGTGAAGAAAGGACCATTTTGGAAGACCAAGAAATATTCCTAGGCAGAAGAGGCTAGGGCAGCTCCTAATGCTGCTCGCGATATCCGACGTCTGGTACTGCAAGATACGTGTCGTTGTTATTAAAGTGCGCAATAGAAGTGTTTGATATCCTACAGAGTGAACAACGGATGGAAAAACTTTAACGAAACGTTGAGCTACGGTCCGCTGTAATTTCTAGAATTTATTAAATCAATTGTTATAAATTGTTTTGCGGGTATTTTCTGGAACGTGCATTGGTTTTCTTTAAAAAAAATATATTCCTATTGGACTGCCTTGGCGGCTGTAATACCGCCATAGCTGATGTTACGTGACCCCGCTCCTCCTTTTCAACATGCCTCGTCCGGCCAGTGCATAATCAGCACATTAAAAAGTGAGGTACATTTAAGCTCCGCTGGTAAAGATATGACGCGATTGCATTTCGAACACATGTGACATTTTTTAGTTCTTTCTTATTTTCCCTATCATCTATTTATTTCTTAAAAGTTTTGGGCAGACACTTATCATCAGCAAACATAGGTTTTCCCTTCTGAGCAGAGAGACACCGTTGAGAGCCTTTGAACCTCGCCGCGGTGGAGCTCCACTGCTGTGCCCAGCGATGCGGGATCAAATCCCGGCCGCGGCGAATTCCTTTCGATAGAGTCGAAAAGCAAACACCCGCCCATTGTGCGATGTCAGTGCAGGTTAAATAACTTCAGGTGGGCGAAATATCCAGACCACTGTATTGAGTCGTCTCTCATAGCCTCAATCATTGATGTGTTAAACTCCATAAACTAAAGTTTTGAATCTATTTTTCTTTCTTTTCAATTTTTTTACCTAATAACTGATGCGCAGTAGCGCGCCAGTTGTGCGACAAACACCGGTGTGTCAGCGCCGGTCAGCGAACACCGGTGGTTGACGAACTCCGCTCCAAGGTATATGTACTATCGCAGCGAAGGCTCCATAGACGCCCATACGTACAAAGCATGGCGGCTCATGGGCTCCAGCGACCAATGAAAATTGGGAGGCCATGACGTCAAATGACGTCACGCATGTTTTATTTGGCGCGAATTGTAAACAAGGTTTCTTTTTTTTTTAACCGCCGCGTTGCATTGACGAGCCTGCATCTTTTGAAAGTTGTTGCCTTTCAAGCGCGCCAACCTTCGCCATCTAAAAGAACTCGAGTTTCTGTTGTTTACGCCCTTGTTTATAAGCCGTTGCTCCAGCACAAT
>JAJIZL010057247.1:0-26519 GCA_023969395.1 Amblyomma maculatum
GGGCAACGAAAACCTGATGACTTTATAGTTGTGCACTACTTAACTTAGAAGTCAACCGCCGGGATGTGCCAAACATGTGTCCCGGGCGTGGTTCTGGCTTGTTGCTAGATGAAATGACCAATGACCCATTCGTAATTGGCTTCTGTGGCGTAATGCATACAAGTGATGTCACAAAGCTTGGAGCAGCTGCCAAAGCTGACTGCTTATTTAAAGCTGGAAATGGAGATAGGAACAAAAATTACTAGGCCACTTGGAGGCCTTGTGTTGCTTCGTCAAGGCTACGTTTTGTATTTATACCTTGTCGTCAGTAACGTCCAGCAGCAGTATAACGTGCTAATCAAGGAATGCATGCCTATAACAATGTATGATATAGAAGTCGCAATTTGAGGGATCCGTAAATAAGCCAGGTGAACCTACATGAACCTCAGCTAGAAGCCGCTCTGGAAGACAAACAGTGGAGCCATACGCCTATCGTGTGATACCCTTGAATGCGGGGCTTAAATGCCCCAACAGGTTCAGAGCGCTAGCGTGGGCCAAGCCGCTGTGAGCAATTCGGTTGAGACGGACGAACTTTTGTTTCACTAAAGTGAGCTACCATTCGTCAACGGTGGGTTAAACCATGTTAACTTCAGACACTATTAAGAATAACCCTCAGCCATTCTTTCTTTTAATTTTCATTGAGCAGTAATTTACGACTAACGGCGTCATAGGACCATCATGGGAATACAGCACTTGAATGGTTTGTGTGAACAGACGCCAAGGCATAGTCTCATGCTTCCCGTGTTCTTCATTGCGCGATAGTGCGTCATGCAAATCTTAGGAATAGCTTGAGCGACAAGCTTTTAAGAATTTGCAACTTGCACTCTAATGTAGTTCTTAAAAATTACTACACAATAGATGCTTGCAGAAACTTTAATCCGGTAAAAACACGTGACAATGATTCCGGGTTAGACGTGGCCATCAACCAATGGCTAACGGCGACCTGGGTTGTCGCTATTATTGCTACTGTAGGAAGGAGAGGAAAATGCACTGGACTGCTACTGGCTCTGAAGCTGAGCCTACTCCGCAGCTTCGTTGCCGACAGAGGAAAAAAATAGAGATGAAAGAAAGAAAAAAAAGGGAGACAGAAAAACACGCGTCGCAATTGCCTTTGTCCGCCACCAAAGCAGTGTCTAGTGCAATGACAGCCTACATCACATACAACCGCCGGTGGGAGGCGAGCCCCCGCCGCAAACGACGGGAGTCTACCATTCCCAGCCCCATAGGGCCAGGAGCAGCAACCACCTCCCCGACCTGGGTAGCCATCTCCACGCCCCGCCTGTGCACAACAGGGTCTGAGCTGGTCAACACGGGCTCCCACTGCTCGAGAAACGGATCGCGTATAATATCCGGCGTCGGCAGCGCAATCATACATTCCCAGTTACCAGCACAGAGGCGTCCTGCGTCTTAGTCAAGTGCTCCTCGGGCGGATAAATCATGTGCTCCAGTTTGCAATGATTTGTGATTTCGTGAAAGGACACCAGCTTATCCCACGGGGACCTCCCCGAAACCGCCGGTTCACCTGCTTGGCTGATGAAACCTATTGCTAAGCCGTGGAAAAGGCCAACAGACCTTAGCAACTTTCGACCTATATCCTTAATGCCAACAATTTGCAATCTTGCTGCGAATATGCTCTCCACACAAATCTCGTGGTGGCTTGAACATCACGGTTTCTGCCACCTGGCTCAAATTGCCTTTAGACCATCTATAGGCACAGAAGACGGGTTGGCTGTCTTGGCGTCCTCAGTATTATCATCCACCCGCAGCCACAATGTCCTTGCCATGCATGTTGTAAAAGCTTATGATATCAGTCATGCTGCCATTCTGAATTCTATAGACATGCTCCATTTACCACATAGAGTACGCAATTTTGTAAAATCTGTCCTTGAAAGTAGACAATTTGCAATACGTCTCAATGGCGATGTCATAGGATCATTTGTCCCTCTTCGCGACATAACCCATGGATCAGTGTTGTCACCAACATTATGTAGTGGGCACGGCGCACCTGCCGCGAGCACGATGCTTAACAAGCCACTTTTCTACCTTATGCAGGGTCTTGCACTCTGCATCACCAGCTTTCCGTCGCTGTATGGCGCACTCTCAAGTGATGGCTTCCTGCAGCGACGGGCTGGCACACAGTGTGTGCCAGCCCGTCGCTATCAAATCAACTGCATCGCAATCAGAACTGGAGCATGACATCCCACATCTGCTGCTGCCGCCTACATTCCCAGCAACTGTGACGTCATCAACCCCTTCGCGTATAAAAGAATCGCTGAACTGCTTTCAGTTCAGTGGGCACGGCGGACCTGCCGCGAGCACGATGCTTACTAAGCCACATTTCTACCTTAAGCAGGTTAGTCGTTATTCCTACTGTAAAAGCGACTTTCGTGCTTTGGTGGTTATGCCGTACCCAGGCCAGTGCTGCAAACTTGCATACGATTGTTATCTTGTCCTTAAGCTTCTTGTCTGTGGAGACTTTGAACTAAACCCGGGACCGGCGAATGCTGAATTACTGCAGAAAATTCTTGATGGACAACTGAAATTTCATGCAGAAGTTAAGGAATTGAGGGCGAAAACTGAGACCATGATTGGAGACATTAAAGTTCGCTTTCAAGAAATTGAGGGCCACATATCTGACTTTAAAGCAAAAACAGATAAACTCGATGTGCTTGGCAATCTTCTTAGAATATGCGAAAGTACATTCACCTTCCAAACGCGTAAGCTCACAGATCTTCAAGACAGGGGCAGGCGTTCTAATGTAGTTGTCCATGGTGTTAATGAAGAACCGGATGAAACAGAAGTCCTAAAACGCAAAGTCATTGACGAAGTATTTAGCGATAAACTAGGTGTGAAATGTGAATCGGTTGGTAGAATTCAGACTTGGCAAGGGGAGCGACAAAAGGCCCGTAATAGTTTTCTTCCAGGACTACAATGAAAAGATGGCAGTCTACAAAAACGTCAGCAAACTCAAAGGAACAACATTTGTCTTCAGAGTGATTACAGTCATAACACACTGAAAACGCGAAAACTTTATGGGAGAGCTCAAAATTAAATAGGGACAATGGAAAAAAGTTACTCTCATTAATGACAAACTGTGCATTGACGGTAATCTGTTTGTATGGGACGACGTGCAGAACGACCGCAAGCTAATTAAGAAAAAGCAAAAAAAAAAAACGTACCTTTACTTGCTCCATGACTTTCCCATGAAACATGCATCAGACTACTTAATTTTAACGTCCGCAGCATCGTAAACAAGACTGTTCAGCTTGAATCTGTGCTTCTTTCTTACAACCCTCATGCAGTTGTCATTTTTGAGACATGGCTTAGCAGTACAATAAATGATGACCTTCTAATCCCACCCAACTTTAAGATATACCGCATGAATAGGGAGACTAGTGGAAGTGGCATAGGTGTTATTGTGAAAACCGACATTGAAATCACTATTTTGCAGAAAGTTTCATGCATTGAAACTCTGTGCCTAAGAATCAGCCTATTCGGACATGGTTTTGTACTGTTTGCAGTGTACAGATCGCCAGATTCGACGCCCGATTTTTATTTCAGCTTAAAACGCATATGGAAAAGTTCAGCAACCAGAAACTTACCGTGGCCGGAGAATTTAATCTTCCCAAAATTGATTGGAGTCGCTTACAATCGGGCTTCGTTTCTGACGGCTCTTCTGGTATAATCTTTGATATCATGTTTTACCACAATCTACTCCAAGTTCTGCAAGAACCAACACGTGTTACCTCTTCTTCATACTCTGTTCTTGATCTTGTTTTTATTCCCCGTCTTATAAATACCTACAATGTTTTAGTTGTTCCGGGGATTTCTGATAATCATATTGTTTCAGTCACTTTTTCCTTACATGGTACTCGACCCAATCATGCTTCTATGCTAAAAACTGTGAAAGATTGCGCTCATGCCGATGACGTAAGCATAATAGATTAGATAGATTCTCACCTCAAAAACTTCTCTGGAAATGACATTCATGCATTCTGGAACAAGTTTAAAAATGTATGTTTCGTTTGTCTTGACAGCTTCGCTCCTAACAAAGTAAAAAAGACTGCTAAACCTAGTCCATGGATGACTAGGCACCTACTACATTTAAATAGAAAGCGAAGCGGGCAAGAAAAAACCGTACAGCTTCACATGACTTTATCCAAATTCGTCGCGCCCTTTTAAATGCCATTCAGTCAACCAAACATTTTTTTTTAACACTACCTTGCCTAAATTTATCAAATCAGATCCTTATAAATTTTGGCGCTTTGTTAGTGAGGGTAAGAAACCTATTGAGCACATTTCACATGAAGATACCTTAATAACAAATCTTGAGGCTATTGCATCACATTTCAACCGCCACTTCAGCAGTGTCTTTTCCATCTCTGAACCCTTTGTAAACACACCTTGTGATACTCTTGACACTAACATTATTTCATACTAGGACATTGTTAATATGATGTCAAGGTTGAAAGTAATATCGTCCCCAGGAGCAGATGGTATTCCAAATGCATTTCTCCAGCGCTATGCAGAGCAATTAGCAAGGTACATTGTATTAATCTTTCAGCATTCTATCAAGTAGTCCTGTGTTTAAAAAAGGTAACCCACTCTCAGTATCTGATTACCGCCCTATTTCCTTGGTATCATCAACCTGTAAAATGCTTGAACACATAGTGAGTACTCCCATCTCTGACTTCCTAAATAACCACAATATTCTATCTCCATTCCAGCATGGCTTCAGAAAGGGGTTTTCAACCACAACACAGTTAACAACTGTTCATTTTTTTTCGCTTCTGTCCTCGACAGAGGTAGACAAATAGACACTATATTTTTGGACTTCAGCAAAGCTTTTGATCGTGTTCCGCATGACAAACTTATTTTCAAATTACAGAAGCTTGAACTTCCCAGTTTCCTCATTGCCTGGATCTCCGACTACTTAACCAACCGTTCTCAGTACGTACATATAAATAGTTCAGAATCTGACTGTCTTCCAGTCTCCTCCGGTGTTCCGCAAGGTAGCGTTCTCGGGCCACTCCTCTTCCTGATATTTTGCAACGATATAGTTAATGTGATCCATGATCCCGTGAACATTCGTCGCTTCGCCGATGACTGCGTTATCTTTAATGAAATTGTGGTACCCGAAGACCAGCACACACTTAATGTCGAACTAATTATATAATAGAATGGTGCCAGGAGTGGGGCATGCTCCTAAACTCAGAAAACTCTGTCTTGCTTCGCATAACCAGGAAAAAATACCTGCTTCAGTACACTTACTCTGTCCGGGACCGCGGTTTATCCGAAGTGAAGGAATATAACTATCTCGGCGTTGCATTAAATAACCGCCTCAGCTGGAACACACATAATCTTAACATCTCCTCTCCAGCCTTTCGCAAACTTTGCCTGCTCAGACACAAGCTTAAGAATGCTCCCGCTCATGTTAAACTTCTCGCATACACAACACTTATAAGGCCTAGGCTTGAATATGTTTGCACAGTGTGGGACCCCCATACGATGTGCAATATAAATGCTCTTGAAAAATTTCAGAGACGGGCAGTGCGTTTTATTTATTCGCAATACGGTCGCACCGATTCGTATCTGAATTAATGGCAGGAAATGGTATTGTCACTGTCCAAGCAAGACAATTCCTCCGTCTTAAATTTTTATTTCTTTTACTTAATAAGAAACTTGCACTTGATCCTAGCTCTTACGTTTGCCCTCTTACCACTAGGCACACACGCCACTCTCATGCCCTCTCGTTAGCACCTCACTTTTCAAAGACCAACTCATACAAATTCTCCTTTTTCCCTAATACAATTGCAGATTGGAATAGTTTGCCTGCTTCTTCCCTCCAGTCTTTAGATATGCTTGAATTAGGTATGTAATGACTTATGAAATATTGCCTCCTGTCCGTTCTTGGGTGTCGGTTGATTGTGTCTGTTTTTTTTTTTTTTTTTACTGTTGTGCTTATATTTTATGTGTAGTAATAACCGCTTCAACTGGTCTACTCGATGTGTCGGTGTGTTTTGTACCTTGTGCTTTCATGCTTTTTTGAATTTTATGTAAATGTATGCCACTCCTGCTTGTTCACTCACCCTGCAGTATGTTCAAATAAATAAAGTAAATAAATAAATATTGCATTTATCTCCCTTGCATGGCGGTTACATAAACGTTTTGATGCTAAGTTCTTAATATATGCCGATGACATCATGGTGTGGAGCACACACAATGACTTACTGACTCAATTAGCTGCCCTGCAATCAGCTTTAGATATTACTTCTACATATACATCTTCCAATGGGCTTGAATTTTGCGCCAGTAAATCTACGTTCATATCAGTCGCCAACCTATGGGGGCGCCGTAAACTAGCAGCAACACCTATTTGTCTACATCTGTCCGGAACCCAACTTCAGGAATGTTCAACAGCAAAAATATTGTCTTAACAATTCGTCAGTCATGAAAGGAATTTCATGGTTATCTCGCGCTAAAAACAGGCGTTGCACAAACGGGTGGCGTTTGCTTATATGTTGCAAGACAGTTGGCGCGAGCAGTTGTGCAACCGCGCCTTGCATATCAAGCCCGATTTCAGCATTTTACAAGAATGCAATGGGATGGCCTTGAAGCTATAAATCGAGAGGCAATGCGGGTCATCACTTGCCTCCCTCGCATCGCACCAATCATGGCACTCCAAGAAAACGCACAGCTAAACACAATAGATGAACTGATGCAGCAACGACGTGATGCACGCAGGCTTAAGGCCACCCTCTCTCACGCAACGTGCGCTCTGAGGGCTTATACTTCGTCACATTCACTTCTACCATCGCCGCTCGCAGTTGTTCCTCCTTGGCGTTTTGTACAGCTTAGTGATAACAATTGCCAAATAATTTACGACAACCTAGAACACAGAAAACGGCACTGTCACTTCGCTACCGAATTATGGAACAAGACGCCTGCTTGTCACTAGGTTCCATTATAATTTACGTCGACGCAAGCATCCAAACCTGCGAAGTTAATACTGCAGTGCACGACCTTAACAAGCCTTCACTGAAGAAGACATCAGTGTTTCAATTACCGGAACCTCCACATTCTTTCTGAGCGGAACTGCTTGCAGTACATGAGGCGATTCGCTCTGTGATCGCCATTCCCATGCTTCCCACGGTCCGTATTGTCATACGCACTGATGCTCTCCAGGTGACAAAACCACTTAGACGCATTAGTGGCAGTACAGAAATCTGCCAAAACATACGCAGTCTAGCGGCACGCATACCACAGCCAATTCGTATTGAATGGACTTCACGTGACCGTTTTAGTGCTCAAAACAGGGCGGAGTCTGCAACCCGCCTTTATCCCTCAACCTCGACATCGCCAAACCTCATAAAATGGGACATTTATATGCTACATTGAACTAGAAAGGAGCACCTCTGACGCCGTATACGTGCTATCATACCTCCGTGTACGGTAAGCCTCCCCCGTGTTCTAATCCGTCAAAGGAGGTGGCGCTTCCGAGGAATAGAGTTGGGGTGGCCCTAACACCGACAGTGATTCGAAAGTGGCCTCAATTTCGATATTGGTATGCACACCCTAGGTAACTTCTCTGCTAATCCAGAAATACAGAAGCTAACATCCATCACCCGCTGTGGGAATGTCCAGCGCTGAAGCCGGCGCGGATCCGGCACCTGGTGGCAGCGTTCCTCTGCCCCCTTAATCCGCCGTCTTATGTCGCTTGGACGCAGAGACCACATCATCCTTCCCTCTTCGACTTCATTGCATCAGCCAAACGTTTTATTGCGAAAGCAATACTACTCGCAATTTGAGCCTTCAGCCTGGAACGGCGGTGACCACCATTGACCTTTGACCTTTAGATGACCCTCGTAGACGGCCCCAAGCTGGCAGGCGCTGCCAACTTGGGTCTCTCGCTTCACATGGGACGGTTATGACAGAATCAGCCTGCTAGGACCCCGGCATTCACGTTACCACTCTAGGCCACTAAGGCACATTCATACGGCTTGGTTAAAGCGGGGCTTTATATGTTGCTTGAGGAAGAAGAACGCCGATAACCGCAGCTAATGCTTTCGCTCAATATTTGGTTCAGCAGCGCTGAACCCTTGTAATTCGTTTTTTCATTTATTTGACCACACCCTGCATCATTCATAGCAATTTTTTAATGCCCTGAGGCAATAAACATCGCACAAAAAAAAACGTCGAGCATCCATTGCATTAAACCATTGCATTAATCCATTAAACCTGTGAAATACCTGTGAAACCTGTGAAAGCTGAAGGTAAACTACATTATTTAAGGAGAAAGCTCCGTAACACGCCGGCCCATATTAAACTCAATGCCTATAAAACTCTTATAAGACCAACCCTAGAATATGCAGATATAGTCTGGAGCCCCCATCAAAAAAATTTAATCAACAAATTAGAGCGCATCCAAAAACTAGCAGTGAGGTTTGTCTATTCAAAGTATTCACGCCAAATTAGCGCTACCAGTCTAATAACTCAGTCAAATTTACAAAGCCTGTCACAGCGAAGAATCATTTCAAGATTAAAGTTTTTGTTCCAACTTCTTCACGGCCACTTCAAAATAACCAATTCACAATACTTACACCCGCCTTTCAAACACTCGTCTAGAACTAACCATAGTAAAGCACTTCGTCAACCAGTCAGCCGTGTAAATATCCACAAGTACTCCCTGTTTCCAGATGCTACATCATATTGGAATAAATTACCTGAAGATGCGGTGAAGTGTACGTCCGTGGAAATGTTTCTTAATTATATCGAAAAAATTGACTTTTCTGTTTAATTCTCTCCTACACTTTCTTTGTGTGTGGATCAGAGAACATCTCTGTATTTTTTGTTTTTACTCTGTTTGAGCACAGTGATGCATTGTAAACACTCCTGCATGGGCCCGAAAAGGGCCTGCAGTATGTTCAAATAAAATAAATAAATAAATACGAATGACCCGCCCAGCACAATCCGCTCGCGATCGCGTGACACATTGGAAGAATTTTGCCCACAGTGCTGTCGCGTATGCCAGGTCTTCGCCAGCCCAGTTCTTTTTTTTTTCCTGTGCTTTGTGAGCAACACTTCTCGCGCTCCACTCCAACATAGAGACGGTGAGTAACCGCTTCTTCAGTTCATTTGAGCGGCGGATCGATTTGAGATGCGAGGGTATCGTGCAGTGCTTTCTACTGCTTGCACGGGCCGTTACATCAAAATCATAACTGCCTTGGCGGTCAAGTTGCCTCATACCTGAGTTCCCGGGCACTCTTCGTAACACGTTCAATGCAGTCCTGTGTCGCCTCTTAAACGACTCCTGTATTCACTTTGCATCGATTTGCATCATGTCCGATAGCTGAGACTCGCCTTTGTTTCGTGCAGGAACATATGTCGCAAGGGCTCTACTATGAACATCACAATGCACCGGGATCCGACCTGCATGCTTTTGCGCTAAGAAGCTGTCTTTACTGTCGTCTTTCTCGCATTGATTGGTCTCTCAAGAGCTTCTTTCTGGGAGGCCACTATCGTTGTATGTCGTAAGAGAAAACTGCTTTTCATGTTCGGTATTCTAAACATTTCCTTTGGCTTATACCAATTTTCAGCTAGCACTTTTGATAATTAGTAAGAATCGTATCCAATAAATAGAAAAATATTAGCAGAAACATACTCCCAGATCGGCTTGCTGAAGTTGCTACAAAACTATTTTAATTATACATTTCGTTAACTAAAACTTAGTTATTCCTCTTTAAATTACCGCAGTTGGATAGTTAGTCATACTATCCAGCTCTAAGCCCTGAACTAGTTGATCGCACATAAGAAGATTGCACATAAGGTGATGGCACATAAGAAAAAAACTCCTTTTTAAAGCCTTACAACGCAAGTAAATGCGATGCTTATTCAATTCGCGCTTAATCGAAACTGTGCCCATAACACGCACTAAAACTAGTTACAAAGATGACATTCTGTGCCCCTATGTTGCAATGACTATGAAGCCTGTCAGCTCGGTTGTGAAGGTTCATGGGCTTTTTTTCGCTCCGCCGCACTCAAACTAAGGCCATTTTTTTTTTTGGAAATAAAATTATCTTCCCCTTCTAAATCTACAGGAGAACATTTGCGCATTATATGCGTCATGCGGCTTTCAGGTCGAGCTCAGCGTCGTAGCCCCAGCATCCCGTCTACATTGGTAGTGACCATCATAACGGAAAGATGCGGTAGCGTATAAATCGTCTTCCAGCGAACGCTTGGTGCAATCCTGAAATGTAGTCAGTTACAAATGGAACGAAAACGTATTACAAACAAGCTTATAACAAAAATGTGTTGTCATATTATTTCAGTCTGGAATTAAGGGAGCACTCTATCTTCGTCGAAAGCGCGGGTTTTCCCAGTTAAGCGTCTTGCGTTTAGACTTTGGAAAAAGCATTGGAAATGCGTAGGGCCTTAAAAGCTTACGTTCGCCAACGGGACGGCAATGTTCCATTCCTTGTGCGAAAAAACGAAAAGCGGTTTGTAATTTCCTTGTTCACCGCGCAGCGGCGCCTTCGCGATGCCTGGAACCAAAAGCCCTTCATCTGAAAAAACGAAAGAGGCCAGTGGTTCGGTGACGACGTCCGGCCAGCGCGCAGAGAAGGAACGCCTTGAGAAACGTTTTTCCAGGTCCACCTCTCTGAAAGACCAGGTTCGTAAAGGGACACGAGGTGACTTAGCGGAACCATTGGCGAGAGTATGGCGCCATGAAGGAAGGCATGTCTGCGTGGACGAAGTAACAGCCAACATCAAATAAAATGCTTCAGTTAAGGAAGGACTGTCCAGGAAAGAGTCAATAAAAAATCAGATTTGTTTCCGTTTGATTAATGCGGCGACAAAAGCTGTCAAGTTTTTAAATCTTCGAACTCTTAACGGGTGGATAGACCTTTCTAGATGCAAGCCGTCCAATCATTCAGGGTGGTGAACTGAAAATCCGCTTATGTAGCAGAATAAAGGTACACACCTGATTGAAACTAATCACAAACCTCCCAAACAGCATCCGATATAGGCCTGATGCAACGTCCGAGCTGGAAACTAACCAGAAAAACCTGAGTGTAAGGCATAAAAAGAAAATTATTGTGTCAACCTCATTCCTCTTTTTCAAGGGTGTTTGGAAAGAGGCAAAATCATACGAAACCTCTTGTACCACGTGGCACGATTGCCTAAATGCTAAAACAGTTGGGATTCCAAACTGTTTCATATATTCTTCCTGTTAGCATAATTAATTGAAGACTCAGGTGAATGCCACTGGGCTGACGACCTTTTTAGAGCTACTTTGGGAGCACTGTAACCGCTAAATAATTTATAAACACATCGTAGGGGCTAAACAGCACTGTGCGAGTACCAAGCATCTAGATAGCTTCTTATCTGATTGGCTTCATTGGACTTGTGAAGATATTTCGCGCCCACAAACTGCATCACATCTCTTAACTGCAGCACCACGAACCACGTCACCACCTCGCGGCTTCCGCTGCCCGCTCTCCTGGACCAAAGGCAACGCCGAGTTTCTCCCCAATCAGTTGCAGCTCGGTGTTACCCTGCGCTGACCGAAGAAACAGCGCAGATCGGACCCTGTCTCCCGGCAGACTGGCAGCAACTAAGCCCACGCTGTCCCCAAGAGACTTCTGCGCTGCATCGGCAGCCTCAGGCCTGTAAAGACCTGCGCAGCAGTCTGACAATGACCCAACCAAAGTGGCCCCACTTTCCTTCCTGCGAACTGCCAGGGAGACCTGTTGGGTTTCCAAGGAAAATCAGAGCTGGCAACAAAACCAAGAGAAAACGAGTGCTGGGCTTCGTGGGGATGCGATTTCTCCTCTGAGGGGAGCCTCAGAGACCAAGGTGAATACACTTTAGCAGTTCCCTTTTTTAGTGATATATAGGCCGCCCTATAACGTAATACTGGAAGCGATGGCTTCTCTTGGCCGTGAAAGTAATCCCAGAGATTGCATTCACCGTTAGCATCATGTACCCCAGCTGGCCAGACAGCTTGCTGACGATGGAGTCTCCTGAAACTTACTGAGATAATTTGAGAATGTGCATTTCACTTTTTGGTAGGCTTATGGCTGTGTGCTTAACTTCCTAGATGTATCTGTAAATTCAGTGGTCAACTCAGAGGGGGCTCAGGAGCCCGGTATTAATTACAGTGGGATCGTGCACGAATATAACGCATCACTTATCTCCTTAGGAACCGCAGTATTCTACAGAAGGGTTTCTGGAGGTGCTTACGACTGGCTGCCGTAAAGTCTCCTTTTTGAGAGGCACAGAGTGATGCTCTCAAATCTGAGAGTGTTTATGTTAAACGGAGCAATGTAAACGTATGCTTGAAAACGTTGAAGATCTTTTCGTATAATTTGCGGGAGAACCACTTAACATCGGCCTCGGTAGTGCCGCCTACGTTTTGGGCAAAATGTATCATCATCATCATCATCATCGTCGTCGTCATCATCAGCCTGACTATACCCACTACAGGGCGAACCTGTCTCCCATATCCCTCCAATTCACACGGTCCTGTGCTAGCTGCATCCACTTGACCCCTGCGAACTTCTAAACCTCATCCGTCTACTTAACTTTCTGCCGTCCCCTGCTACGCTTTCCTTCCCTTGTAATCCAGTATTTTACCCCAAGCGACCATCGGTTATCCTCTCTTCTCACTACATGCCCTGCCCATACACATTTCGTCTTCTTGATTTACACTAGAACGTCAGTAACTTGAGTTCCTTCTCTTGACCACACTGCATGCTTCCTATCTCTTAAAGTTACACCTACCAAGTACAGCCCTCTTGGTTAGCCTCCACGTTTAAGCCCTATAGATTACTACAGGTAAGATGCAACTTTTGGATACTTTCCTCCTGAGAGATACCGGTAAGCTGCTGCTCAAAACCTGCGAGTCCTTGCTAGAAGCGCTCCATCCCAATCTTATTATCCATGTTACTTCTCTTTCATTGTCCGGATCTGAGGTCACTACTTGTCATAAGTAGACATATTCGCCTACTACTTACAGTGCTTCGCTATCTATCGTAAACTGCTGTTCCTTCCCGAGACTGCTGAACATTACCTTAGTCTTCTGCATATTGGGTTTTAAGCCTGCCTTTCTACTTTTCCTGTCTAGGTCATCAATCATTCTTTGCAGTTCATCCCCTAAGTTGCTTAGCAAAGCAATATTATCGCAGGTTAGTGAGGTATTCTCCAACTACCCTATCCCTTACTGCTCCCATTCAAAGTCTGAATACTTACTCTCAGAAAGCTGGGAATATTACTGGGGAGATCATGTCTCCTTACCCAAGACCTTTCTTTTAATAATTTTGTTACTTTATGCAGAACAATGTTTGCTGTGCAGCTACTATATATATTGTCAGATTAGGCGGTGCAACGCATAAGGAAAGAAGAAGAACGCATACGCATAAGGAAAGAAGAAGAAGACTCTCGTGAGTGTTTGAGAGAAGACGACGTTCAACAGCGTCGGCTGGTGCCTACAGAGAACGTCCGTTGGAAAGCCTTGTCTTCGGTGTCCGCCCTCTGCTACAAGCTGAACTACCCCGTAACACCTTGGTGGAGGTGTTACTTCCAGCACTTTCACGTTCGGTTCGTCTAAACCCTGGTTTCGCAATGCCTGAATGACCGTCGAGGTTTCTAATGAGTCAAATGCTTTTTCTTAATCAATGAATGCTGTGTATAAAGGTTGGTTATATTACGAGCATTTTTCTTTAACCTGGTTGATGGTGTGAATGTGGTCGATAGTAAAGTACCCTTTCCAAAAACCTACTTGACCTTTTTCTTGATTGCAACCTAAGGTTGTCCTAATTCTATTAGCGGTTACTTGAGTAAATACCTTATAGGTAACAGACACTAAGCTAATTGGTCTTTAATGTTTGAGTTCTTCCATGGCTCCGGTGCCGTCGATAACACCAGGCACTGCGTATGCGCACATGATATCTCCCCCGTCCATCTACAAGTCTATAGTTACCTGATCCTTTCCAACTGCTTTCCCCCTTTTTATACTTTCTAATACTTTTTTAACCTCGTCCTTGATCACTGGCGGAACATCTGATTGATTTTCCTTACCGCCCATCTCATTATTGTATTGTATACGTTGTCAACTATAGAGATCAATATAGAGCTACTCGGCTACTTTGACTATCCGGTACATTATCTTGATGACGTTGCCCGCTCTGTCCGCCTTAACGAATACATCTGACTTCTGCCTATGCCCAATTTATTCTTATTTTCAGAACATGCTCAATTTTGTCCATGTTAACTACTTTATATCGGTCAATTTTACATATAACAAATTGTACAAATAACAAACCAATTCTATTTGGTTTGTTATTTTGGAAGCTTTCATACTCTTGCGGTTCTTAATCAAGTATTTCACCTCCTTAGACAGCTTGCCGGTATCCTCTCTGTCCTACCACCTACTTCTACAGCGCACTCAGTAATGATATCTCTCAGATTATTGTTCATTTCTTCCATGCTAATGTCGCCATCCTCGATTAGAGCAGAATATCCATTCTGTAGCGAGACCCTGAACTCTTCTATCTCCCTGTCACCGCTAATTCGCTGCTGCACGTCTTTCGTACTAATCTGTTTCGTTCCTTCTTCATATTTAGACCAATTCGACACTCTAACTTCCTCTGGTCACTGCATTGCACATACCCGATAACTTCTACATCCTTCATAATGGTGGGGTCTCCGCGTTAGGACTTTTCCATGTCCACTTACGCTTCTTGCGTTTGCTCAAGAAGGTAATCACGATTCCTAAATATTGCGCTCTGCAAACTAAACTAGTAACTCCCCCTGCTATTCTTAAAACCAATGCCATAGTCACCCACTGCCTGGTCTCCTACTTGAATTTTCCATTGAAGTCGCCGATTGGTATAGTACACTGCGTGTCCATCTTTTCCGCAATGCAGATTCTACTTCTTCATAGAAGCTTTCAACTACCTGGTCGTCATGACTAGATGTTGGTGCGTAGGCCTGTACAACCTTCAACTTACGCCGCTTATTAAGCGTAACAACGATACCTGCCACCCTCGCGTTAATGCTATTGAAAGCTACTCCTAGTTCTCACCTCTCCGGTAAACCTCGATAACACAGTGCATGACAGTCCTTCAGTACCATATATGCCTCATTCGAGCACCTAACCTCACTAAGCCCTATGTCATATCCCATTTCATACTCATTAGTTCCTCTAACAGCACTGCTTAACTAGCTTTACTAGCTAGGGTTCTAGCGTTAAACGTTGCCGGGGTCAGTTTCCAATGGCAGCCTGTCCAGTAGAGCCAGAGATGATTAGCCCCTGCCCCACCCCCTCCCCCCCCATGCGAAAGTTTGAGGAATTTATGAAAAATATCCAAATACATATTTATTTAGCGATCAATACAACGTCTCCCCCAACCTTCACCTCGCTAAATTGCAAATTCATGCTGTCGCTTCTTCGTTGTTCGATAAATTACTGCTAGCTATGGAGTACTTCTCTGATGAATTGGATTTTATGGCTTAATTTTACAAAAGGCGAAAGCGCTTCAATCTTGATTATTTTGTCGCACTTTCAGTGTTCAGTATATTTTAAGGAACTGGCAACGATAATGTACGTCAAGTAAATTAATTATGTTTTATTGGTATCAGTCGGAGCGCAGCCTCTCGTAGCAGAAAATAAATGCGCTCTGGACAGGTATTGCACTTCTGAGCCACCACATATGCGGGGCAGTCGTTGCACCAACTGAGCTGGCAAGGACTACTTGTGGATAGTTACAAACCTACCCAGACTCGATGTATTTTTTTAAAGCACAGGTGTAACACCTTTGGGTCTTGGGCGCCATGAAAACAGCGCGCCTCAAAACAGTAAAGTGACAAAGCAATATAAGGAAATTGCAGCGTAGCAAAAAACCGACGCATCAAAACAGAAAAACATACAAGAAAGAACAGCGAAAACATAACACACGAAAGAATAATAAGCAAACTACAAAACAGAGTAGCGCAGTACGGTTTAACTGATATGATAGCGGCATTTCGACTTTCTAGGAGCATATACCTCAACGGACTTACAAACGCGTATTTGTATACCTTCGATATTTCGAACCACACTGCGTTATAAGAAGAAACAAAAACAAGTTTCACCTATGATGTTGACTGTCTACAATATCGAATGATATATTATTTCCGTTGAAATACAAATAGAGTCATAAAATGAAATAAAATTGATTTAGTTATAGTTTAGTTTTGTTATTGTGAACTCATCAACTCTGTTTATATACACCACCTGTATAGAGTGCATAGACACAGCTATCCTATTATTTAAATATATGTTTGCTGCAAAATCGCCCTCTTCATCATAGTAAACCATACAGACGGGATATTGTTCTCTCGGAGACGCAACATAAATGTGGCATAGTTGATTTTCAATAATGCTTCTAAACGAGACGTCTCCGACAATGCTGAACGGCGTCCCGTCTTCGGCTACGAAATCCAGTAGACTGCTTCCGAATTCCTTTTCTTTTTCAGTTGTATGTAATGAGGCCTTCACAAAGGTGTCTGTTTTTACTTCTGGAATGCCTCCAGGGGAGGCGGAGCGAAACGCAAATGCCTCGAATTATCACATTACGGCTACGCTAACGAAAAAAGAAAGGCACTGTATATTCAGAATTCTCAGATTACGTCACCTGTCCAGCCGGAAATAGTCACTTTGTACTGGCACCGCTCTTATATTTCAAAGTTCTTAATTTTAGTGGCCATGACTAATGTTAAACGGGTGATGACACCAATTTTGGAATAGCAACTTTTTACCGCATCTTAGTCGCGGTGTGCCAAGCAACCAAACCTTTAAAGTTCAGCTCCATTGGAGCTGCAGACATCGTGCGTGTGCTGATCTAGCAACCCGCGTAGTCGATGACAACATAGACCAAAGCACATTGTCTGCTGCATATTCTGTGCACGAGCAGCGTTAACCGTGACGCGGTCGTTCCGCGAAGTTGTGGCAAGCCGGTGGTGCAGACTGAACAGCAGTCATGTCGCTTAACCGCGTTTGATAATCATAATAATAATTGGTTCACAGGAAGGGAAAGCGCAGTATCTGCCACACTTCTTTCTCTGGACACCTGAACCGCGCCGTAAGAGAAATGATTGATTTATAGAAATGGAAAGCGCGCTAACTGTCTCGCTTTCTGTAGACACCTCTGATTTAAAACTGATTTATTCATTTATAGGAAGGGAAAGGCGCGGTAGCTGTCTCACGTGTTTTCTGTGGACACCTCTACCGCGCCGTAAGGGAAGGGATGAAGGTGGGAGTGAAAGTGGAAAGAGAGAAAGAGGAGCCGTAGTGGAGGGCTTTGGTGTAATTTCGACCACCTGGGAACCTGGGGATCTTTAACGTGCGCTGACATCGGATGGGGCCGGGACAGGTAGTCACCGCTGCTTGCGGCGGGGGCTTGCCTGCCACCGAATTTTTATCTGTTGTAGGCCGTCATTGCACCCGCCACCACTTCGGTGGTGGACGGCGGCTGTTGTTGCGGCGCGCGTCTTTCTCTCCCTCTTTCTTTCCTTTCTCTTCCATTTCCTCTTTTGTCTGCACGAGGCAGCGGAGGTGGCTCAGCTACAGAGCCAGTAGCAGGCCCATGCATTTTCTTTTCCTTCTTCCTACAGCCACAACAACAACAACAGCGCTGATATCGCACAGCACACGGACGCCTCTTCGTTTCGCCTCCATATCGAAACGCAGCAGCCGAGGTCGAAATCGAACCCGGGCACTCCGGTACAATAGTCGGGCGTCTTACCATGCACTGCCCTACCCCGGCGGGGCGAACCGCATTTATCGCAAACTGATATTTTCGATCCCTGGCAAAGAGCGCCGTCTGTGGGTGGGATTCAAATGCGCGTTGGTGCCCGAGTACCGAAGTCGCACAAGCTGACCCACTGCGACAAAGTACACATGTGCACTGAAACATGTCTATAAAGCGATGAAAAGCAGCACATAAAAATTCAGCGCATAGAGTGCCTTCCGAAGCAGCTTTTATACAAACTGCGAGTACCACCTGACGAAGCAGCAGCCTAGCACGCTACAATGAGGCACGGAATATCCCGTCCCGCGTTAGCACCATTGTTCCCTGATTATCTCCGCGTGGATCGAGGAGGCTGAAGTGCTAAGGCAAACTGAAGCAGAGGATGAATGAATGAATGAAGCCTTTATTGAAAGGAAGGGATGGCTCTCGGCCGCTGTTTGGGTTCTTGGGGAGTTAGGAGGGATGGGAGTGTAACTTCTTCGTCTTAACGGTTCTTCAAGCTGTTGCTTGTTGCTTGCCATGCGGCCGATCTTCGCGCTCTAAGTCGACCTCTCTCACACTACTCGAAGCAGGCCGCTCTCACTGCCGTATGTAGCAATGGAGTGTTGTATTTCGGTGCTTGATATAACCTGACCTGCTAATGTGGGCATGTCGTCGTGTGGAATATGCGTAATTTTGTTTCTTCCTTGTGAAAACGATGGACATTGCCATATAAGATGTTCTAGGTCTGCTGTACACTGTTCCTGACAGTGCGTGCATATGTTGTGTTTGAGTGTTTCGTGTCTTCGGAGAAACCACTTGTCAAGTATGTGCGGTGTGTAAGCAGCGTTTGTTATTACTTTGTTGAGAAATATTTCTTGTGGTGGAGTGAGCCCATTCGTGTCCTCAAACACCGGCGTTGGTGTCGCTTCATGTAATCTAAGCTTACTGTCGTGTTTTATTTTTGTGCGTACATAGTGCATCATCGATCTGCCAGAGGAGCCTTTAGTGAGCATTGTTTGGTAAGGATTTACGTCTATCGGTGTAGGCATGGAGTTGGGGTGTGGGGCATTGTACGTTTCAGCAAGCCCACCCGCTTGCGCGGCGGCCGCTTGCGCGGCTGCGTTTCCCCCGTACGTGCCAGTATGTCCCGGTGTCCATATAATTTGAATTTCTATTCCAACTTCCCGCATTCCCTTCAGCCTCTTTCTGATGTCCTTGGCCACTGCGTCGTCTGTAGTTGGTGCCGTCAGCTCTGCAATCGCTGCATATGATTTGGTTAAAATTCGATAACCATTGAAGTTATCTTTTCTGGCTGCAGCGGTCGTAATGGTATTTATGGCTCCCCATATGGCAAGCAACTCGGAGTGTAAAATTGTTCCTCCAGGTAGGTGGCACGTGTGCTGTCCGTTGTGCTGAGGCGCTGGCACACACACCCATGCCACACTCACCCTTTCATTTCTAATTGCAGCGTCAGTGTAGATGTCCATTGTATTGAGTGGTCTTGTGAGGGCAGTTCTCTGTGCTAAAAGTTGCCTAGCTACCCCATTCCGCCTACTAATAGGTCGTTGTGGCCTTAGTGCGATTACCGGCGCCTCCCACGGGGGTGAAGTGTCTGTCCCCAGGGGCCTCGGAGCAATGTTGATTCGGTTGTCCCATGCCATGATCTGCTGCCCTTGGGTCGTGTTTTCCAGTCGGGATCGCATTCTTATTTTTGCTTCTCTTATAATGTCTTGTATGGGTGGTATGCTGATCATTTTAAGCAGCTCTTCATTTCTCGTGTGCTTAGGAAGCCCAGTAATGGTGCGAAGAGTGGCCCTGTGTAGCTTTTCGATGTCTTTAACGTCGCGATTAGAAAACTCATAGACAGGTGCCCCGTACAGAATCCTGCCTACAGCAACCGCTCTAGACAGTGTTTGGCACGATTTTTGCCGGGCTCCACCGTATTTGTTTGAAATCCGGCGAATCATATGCAACATCGGGGTCCAGTTACGTTGCAATGTACGAATCCATTTACGAGGACTGTTGCAACTAGACATCTGTGCCCCCAAGATTTTTGTCTGCCCATTTGCAGACGTGATGTTGTGTTGTCCAAGATGCAGTGTAATCTGCTTTTTGGCGTTTGTAGAATTCTTGCCGTCTATGCTTATGAGTTGTGTCTTTTCAGGTGAGAGCTGTAGCCCCAATGCTTCCAAGCTGTCAGTGAGGCTGAAGATTGCTGCTTGGAGCTCCGTCTGCATGACTTCTTCATTTGGGTAATCCACTGCCTCTGTCCATATGGTGACATCATCTGCGTAGATGGTGAAGCGGGCCGAAGTGTCTCGCTCGAGCGCTTCTGCTACGCGGGTCATGGCCAAGTTAAAAAACAAAGGCCCGAGGATAGAGCCCTGGGGCACGCCCCTATCCAAGTAATAGGTTCTGGGGCTCCATCCCGAAGCTTTGCCATGAAGCCTAATAGGTCTACTTTGAAGGAAGCTGCATATCCAATTGTATGCTTTTTCGCTGGGATATATTTTTGCTAATTCTTGTAGGATTACCTGTTGGTTTACATTGTCGAATGCTTTGCGCATATCAACCGCGAGGATGTAATCTGGTGTCTGTTCGCGAGACCTGCGGTTGATTACCCTGCGGAGCAGCCAAAGGCAATCATGCGTGCCCATATTCGGACGGAATCCAGCCTGGGCTGGATGCAACTCAGGCTGTACGTATTCGATATAATGCTGTATTGATGAAATCGCTTGAGATATTTCCTGCCGTCGCAACATGTTTCCCTGCTCGGCTGCATCTGATATCACTTGATACAACAATATGCTAACAAAACAAGAATAAAGCTTAAGCCTGCATATGCGATATCAATAATATAGGATGTATTTGGTCACCAACGCTACTTCGTTCTAAGGCAGTTCTTCAGTGTGACCCAATCAGTGAACAAGGTAATCATACTGAGCTGTATGGGTTCCTAAACGTCCACTAAACTTCCTTGACATGGTTCAGCTTACTGTGCTACTAACGGACTATATGACAATCGTACAATACTTAGATTTTGTTATAACATGCTCTTGTTAGAAGTTTCCTGTGTGTATTTGCTATAGACCAACACCGATCTGTGACGTAAGCGCGATGCGGTGGCGCTTCCGTCGCTAGGATGGGCCGGGAGGGGGTGAAAACTAGGCTTAGCGCTCATATGAATACAAGGATCCAAAGAATTTTAAAGCAATTTTCTAATTTCACGGCACGCATATGATCTCGTTATTCGGTACAAAGCAACCATGAGCATCCTAGAGCAGATCATGAAAGTATGAAATCTCATTAACGAGGCGATGTGTTTTTAAAATACCGCGAAACGTATAAGGCTACGAGTTGGGAGGGCGACCCATAGAAACACATGTAAACACAACTTACTGCAAGATTTTATTCGGTTCAGCAGCATTGAACCCTTTCATTTTTGGTGAACGTCTTGTATCGCGCCCCGACATTATGTTGCATGGCACACTACACTCTCTTGCCAGTACTGCAAGTCTGACGACGTGCGGGACCGTTCACAGCACGATAAACTGACCGCGCACAGTTGCAGACGGCAATGCACCACCTGCGCTGTCACTAGCAGACGTTCCATAGCTGGAGGCGGCCGCGGTGGGTATCGCCGCCTGCGCTGTCGTCTGTTGCAATGTGCGACTCTCGTTCGGTCCGTATTGTCGTACGGCGTGTGACAACTGCTTTTCAAATGTAATTTTGTCTAGGATGTATCACTTGAGGGACAGTATTATCAAGCTAATTTACTCTATGCGGCAGCATATCAGACTGTAAACAAACTACGTGATTCGCTACATAAGTATATTGGGAGTGTCTGGATTCACAACATAGATTATTCGGGGAGTTTTAAAAGTAGACCACCTCCGCAATGACGCAGGATACTTCTTCAAAGCGCTGGCCAATGTTTAACGACCGGCCACCACTTCTCGTGCTCTGCGGCACTCTGGTACTCTCTGGTACCAGTGTTTTTAAGGGTCGCCCTCCCAACTCGCACCCCCATACGTTTCGCGGTGTTTTAAAAATACTACGCCTCGGTCAGGAGATTCAATACTTTCACGGTCTGTTTTAGGATGTGTACGCGGTTACTCTGCACCGAATAGGGACATCATAGGTGTCTCGTGAAATTAAAAAACTGCTTAGAAATATTTCGGTTTTATGTATTCCTATGGGCGCTAACCCTATTTTTCACCCCCAGTCGGCTGCGACGCCGCGAGCGCCCCCTTTGTTTGTAAACACAGTGTTGGCCTATAACACCAGATATTTTCGTTTAGTTCAGAGCTGTCATGTGGTATCGATATAACTGCGGGCTTGTGTTACTTAACATAATATATAAAACGTCTCGTCTCGTACTACTAAAGTAAAAATATTCGCAGATAACAGAAAGTGGCAAAGCCCCTATTTTTGCAACTATTCTGGTGTTATTTTCCAGTATTATTCCATGTACTTTGTCAGTCACTAATTCTGTTAAAATAAAGGACAGGATTACATGTTCTTGAACATATAAAGCATTTTATAAACTACAGCAGAGGTAATATGCCCAGTACATTGATTTATTTCTTGTCCCCTCCTGCCAGGGCCCTTCACTGGGCTTGCATAATGCTCAAATAAATAAATAAACTGCGGGAGTTTTGAGGTAGCAGCAAAGAATATCCCTTGCAGGAAGTGGCGCCAGGATCAACATTCTGGTAACAACATGTTTGCTTTCCCAAGTCCCGTTGTAATATTCTGAAGTGCGTCCCCATATAATTAAATGGCATTTAAATGAGACGTTAAGAGATATTACTCTTGTTTCAAAGGGCTAAATTTACACCGTAAACTTCGCTTTTTTTACTTTCTTACAGCTCAGTCCAACCAGAAAATGTGTTGCCGCAGGGAGCGTGTTTCTGGCAATGGTGTTGCTCTTCGCAGTAGTCGTCATCACAGTGATCACCTTGGCATTCCGGACCGAGCCCGCGATTCCGAAGGGGAAGCCGTACTGCGACACGATTCACTGCCAACAACACGTAAATGTTCTGATGTCTCGTCTCAACAGGAATATCGACCCGTGCGAGGACTTTTCAGCGTATGTCTGCTCCAGTTGGTTTCCTACTAGGGATAAGCGAGTGCACGTGAAGACTCCCGTCGACGAGGTTACATTCTCGCGGCTGGCAGACTTCACTACCATGCTCGTCCACGGCACGCAAAAGATCCGGGCGGACCAAAAGGCCCTCAACATGTACAATGCCTGCATGAGCACAAATGACCACGGTGGCGCCTACCTGCCGGAGTTCAAGAAGCTCATGAGGGAAATGAAGCTCAGTTGGCCTGAGCCGTCGCCAGAGGACGCCGACCCTCTGGGTGTCATAGTTGCACTCTCACACAAGTGGCGAATTGATTTGTGGCTCGATGTCCATGTGCTACCTTTGCCAGCTCACAAAAAATGGCGCCTCGGCTTCGGTCCTGCGCAACCGATACCTGTTCTTCTGAACCACTACGAGTCTGTGAAGGAAATTAGAAGCTACACTGAGTACTGGATGGGTTTCTATAGAGACCTTAGCCTTAATAACTCGGGCAGTGCGGACGCATCGACCCTAGAAGATACAATCAATGACTCTCGCATCATGGATGGAACTGTACTAATCCGCCTGGGTGAACTCATCTTCACCCGATTAAAAACCCCGGTCGCCTTTCGACTCGAAAACATCGGAGATTACTCGAAACCCATTACTTCAGACATATGGGAAAATCTCCTCCAGAATATTATAAAAGTGGATCCTCCGTTGGGGGTCAGTGATGAAGTTGTCCTCAAAAACAGGAACCTATTAAAGACTATCGGTAGCTTCCTCAGCCAGTATCGCGAATCTCGACTTCTCCGCCAGGTTTCTTGGACATTTGTTCAGTTGTACGCACCCATAGCTGAACCCCGCATGCTGCTGAGACATTTTGGCGAAATTTACAAGGTTAACATCTACAAGTCCACTTACTGTGGATTACAAGTTGAATCGACATACAAGGTGCTGGTGCTCTCCCTAGAAATGTCCACCAGCAAGACAAAAAAGGACCAGGATCTTATTCGGACCAGGTTCCAAGGACTAGTATCGGCTGCTATCAAGAAAGTCGAGAATTCATCGTGGATAGACGAACATGGCAAGCGCGTCATCAGTGATAAGATGAAGTCGGTTAATATAAGGGCGTGGCCTGATAAGGAGCTGTGAGTAACCAGATTCTCGAGGAAATTTACAAGGATTATCCGAATAAGGCGGAATCGTTCCCTGCGCTCTGGATGCAAGCAAGAAGGACCATACGAAGTGGAATGGAGAAAGTGCGCCGCATTGAAGATTCCCAGGCGTATTACGAAGCGCGTGTCTTACCACCGAACTTCGCACCGTCCTATCCCGAATATGACTATGTATCAGGCCGCCTACAGGTGCCAATATATCTGCTCAATCCGCCGCTGTTCTACAGTGAAGGAACAAATGCCATGCTATTCGGCGGTTTGGGATACTTGCTCGCTTTAGAGTTGGCCAAGACCTTGATGAAACTGGCACTCGCTGGCTTCCAAATGGCACAAGTGTTGAGAGCATTCTCTCTGAAGAGTCTAAAAAAGCTTTTCGAGAGCGGGACAGCTGCCTCCAAACACACGGAAGCGTGTTTCCAGAATTACCGGCGCTTGAATTCGCGTACGCTGCATTGCAAGAGGCTGATAAGGGCGGCAGTGGTAACCTACCTGTCGGCGAAGACCTTCCACCTCTAAATGCCTTCTTCATGGCCATCTGTTACATGGCCTGCTCTGCACCCGACTTCCAAAGCTCCTACAGTGCGAACTGCAACAAAATTGCTCGCAATACTGCTTCCTTCGCGAGGTCCTTCAACTGCACAGCTGGAGCTAAGATGAACCCTGAAAAGAAACGTGCTTTCTTCACATAACCGAAAGATTACTACGGTGGTTCACGAATGTGCTCCCGTGACTGCTATACGCCAAAACATTTTCGACAGATTCTCACACCCTTCTTTACTATACAGTCCGCTAGAGCTTCATTTCCCTTGTCATTTCTGTTTTTAGTTAGACACCAGCTTTTCTGATCGCTTGTACTATTTCCAGTAGTTTTTATAGGTCACATGCTTCAAAGAAGAGTAATCTAGTCATCATATTACCATGGAAAACAGTTCCGCCAATCAACACGGTGCTGTCATTTTCCTACTGTGCGCAATAGCTCAGGAGCATTGTGAAGGCTGCAACCTAATTTGTAATATTCAGATAAGATGGTGAGGGTCCTCGCTATGCAATTTGTGTCAGAAGGGAGCGTGTTTCCCTAATTCGTGCGACAAGGACATCATTGCAACAGTTTTGTTCGTGGGAGGCCTTTTGCACACACTTTTGCTGTGGCTAGGGTTGCAACTTTTCACATAACCCTCGAGAACTCTGGAGGAGTTTTATTGTTTTTTTCTTGTCCTTCTTTATCGCGCCTGTATTTGGGAGGAAGCACCAGGTCGCCGCTGGTCTCGGTCTATGAACACACTCAAGGAAGTGTGGTGGACTTTTTTCTATACACGAGTTTTTCGTATATTAAGTTTTGATGTGTTTTCTATTTCGTTTCTTTGAATGCATAAATGATGTCTAAAGCAATGAATTTGCGCGCAAGTATGTTTTGAGATTTCAGTGCATAAAAATTGTTAGGCATTGCAATAATTGTTTTATTTATACCAGCCATTGGCCCTCAATTTATGCTCTTGTCAACTAGCCCTTGTCCTACAACTCCCATTGATGTCATGAGTCCGGTAGTTTGCTAAAGTGACGCACCCGAGAACGACCTCGTCGGGTGACGCAGTGGTGACGGAGCTAGCCTACAGTTCCTAATGATACGGAATCGAATCTTGGCTTCGAGGCCGCTTTTCGATGGAGACGGAAAGCAAGGCGCCCGTGTGCTTGCGATGCTAGTGCATGTTACAGAACCCCAGGTGGTCGAAATTTCCGGAATCCTCCACTGCGGCGCCTCTCATAGCATGCATCACTTTGGGACGTAAAACCCCGCAAACCACACAACACCTGAGAATAAAAACACCTAAGCCTCTTCACTATCAAGATCATCTGTATAGGCCTGCAGTTTACATGTACTGAAGGACCAACAGTTCCGCTCGAAGCACTGGCGACGAAATGTCAAGATCACACCTGTTTTTCTCCAACATTGTTAGCGATGATTTGTAGTCTTGCAAAATTCTATTAACGAGAAATCCACATGCTTGATTGTGATGGTAAGACGACATCGCAGGACCCATAACGACTAGACCTGCCCGTTGGTATCAACAATTCTTTCACCACTTTTTACTCCATAAATTCAGTATCCCATTTAACCTATATAGACCCTCAGTCAGTGGAACCTTTAGATAGCTATTGCAGCAATCACATCCGTATGTATACACTGAGGGCGTCAATTTGTAGAGGCATCAATGAAATAAAAATTAAAATCCTTATTACAGTAATTCACTCTGGCGTTATCCTTTCCAATATCTAAGAAATCGATCTCTGATGACACACTGGATGATTGAAAACTAAATCTACACAAAATCTCTACAATTGTCAATCATTACCGCATCATATCTCTATGGGGTACACAAATCAAATTTGCTTAACACAGCATCGAACCATGCGTCGCATAAAAATATAACCTGAAACAAATCCTCTTTAATAAATCAATA
>JAJIZL010057249.1:0-12343 GCA_023969395.1 Amblyomma maculatum
CGGCGGCTGCGTTTCGATGGAGGCGAAACGAAGAGGCGTCGTGTGCTGTGCGATGTCAGCGCACGTTAAAGATCCCCAGGTGGTCGAAATTACTCCGTAGCCCTCCACTACGGTCCCCCTTTCTCTCTATCCACCTTCACTCCCACCTTCATCCCTTCCCCTACGGCGCGGTTCAGGTGTCCACAGAGCAAGTGTGACAGATACTGCGCCTTTCCCTTCCTATGAACCAACCAACCAACCAGGCCCATAAGGTTGCGCGAAAGAAAGGAAGGCTTTAGAAACGGCGCAGCACACAGAACGGGCGAGGGAAAAGCGTGCAGCCGTGCTAGCCGTGCAGCAGCGAGCACGTCCATCCTTCTCCCGTCAGTCAGCGAGACGGACCAATGGGCGTCGTTTTAGACTAAAGGCCCGACCACATGGCAGCGCTTCTTCGGCGTCTCGTCAGCGTCTCGTCTATGAGCGTCGTCGCTCGGCGCGCGCCGGAAAGGGCGACCGAACACATGACGGCGTACGAACTGGCGTCTGCAAGGCAAGGCGTGGGAGAATCCTGGACGTTCGAACAATTGTCCCCCGTCCGTAGCTAAAATCGTCCTATTCAGCGACGGCGGGAACTTACTGGGGAGGGTGGGGGAGGCAAGGGCATCAAAAGGCGCAGGCATGCACGCGCACAAAAAGAGGAGCTGTTGCTTCTGAGCTGTTGCTTCCTTCCCAACATCCCATCTCCTCTTCCCCCGGACACCAAGAGTGCCGCCGCAAATTAAGGCCGGCATAACCCGTGTCCGGTATCCCCCCCAAGAATAACCCAAAGACCCCAACTCAACTCAACTGTTGCTTCCGCGGGAACGAGTTGAGCCTGGTGCGGTTGGTGCCGCAGCTGCCCATGCGTGGCTTGTCGTTGGTCCCCACCTGCGAATAATTTTCGGCGTCGACGCTGAGATCTGGCCCCTCCAGATACCTGCGTCTTTCAGCGTCGTCTCGCTTCAAGGGCCAGAATTGCACCTCCGGCGACGCCGATATCCGCGACGCCGACGCGGCGCCGAAGAAACGCTGCCATGTGGACGTCATAGCTGCGGCTCGACGGGCCAGCGCGGGGAACGGGGAAGCTGGCTTCCCGAAGGAGAACATAAGGGAGCTTTGATTTGTATTTTTGTTGCTTTGCGGAGCGCGTGTCATTGTAACATTTTATACAGACTATGGAGCGCTCACATGACGTTCGCGGATTATCTGTGCGGCATAATCTGAAGTACCTTCAACATGTGAAATGACGGTACGAAGTACCACGGTACACATGCTTACAATTCGCTTGACTGATTAACCCCTACTGCCCCTACCCATTGGCTGGTCATGCTCACAGCGAGCCACACGAGCATCCGAACGACAAGAGAATGCCATGGCGGCTGCAGCTGTTGCCACACCCAGGGTAAACCCAGGGACTCCGGAACCTTTTTTTTGAGTGGGGGCCGGACAAATTTTGTCGGGCATAATTATTTTTCAGGTAATTTTAATTTTGTTTTATTGTTATTTTATCCCTTTATCTTAATTTTTTACTAAATTTAGCCCCAAATTTACACTTTGTAAATTTAGTTTTACACAATTTGAAAGGGAAAGTGTTTGGGCGTGTTGGTTCATCGTCAACCCAGCGAAGCGCTCAAAATCACAAAGGACGAGGCGCTATTGTCCTGTCCCCTCCTCGTCCTTTGTGATTTTGAGCGCTTAATCCGCTGGGTTGGCAATTTGAAAGCCTGTTGGTTTTACCCCTGCATGGCGACCCCCCCTCCCCATGCCCCCCCGGTTCCGGAGTCCCTGGATGTATTCCCGTATTCCCTACCACACCAGTGGACATGCGTACGTTTCAACCGTTCAGGCCACCCCTCCACATTACTATGATGCCTCGATAACTGTAATAACTGGACAGAACATTCATGATGGGACCATGGCACGTCATGGCCGGTCTCGACTACAGGACCGCGCTATAACCGCGCTGTAACCGCGCGAGTCCGGCCGTGGGCAGGTTGGCGGTGCTGGTGTTGGCATCAGCAGCATCAGCGTCACTACAGTGTACTATCGTACTATTCTAGTCCCGTCACGTCACGTGAACGGCTTGGCTGGGCGTGGATAGAAGGCGTGGGCGGCGGGACGGCCTGCCATACGTTGAATGTACTGAGGTGGCGCTGCGTTAACTAGCTTGCGTCCTTGCGTTAAGGACGAGAAATAAAGAGCATTAAGCAACAGGTGAAAAACACAGAAGGTAAAGATTGCAAATTCGATGGAAAAGAAACAGAGTGTGGAATTATACCGAAAGTGGAAAATGCAGATAAGGAAGGAAGATTTCTTTGATAACTCAAGAGACAGTGCCCTACTTTTTGAAGCTAGATCAGGGTGCCTTAGAACACGCAGCTACAAAAAGAAATTTAACAATGGAGATGACGCATGTGCAGTATGTGGAAACTCTACTGAAACAATTGACCCATCCGGAAGTTGGTGCAGGCGCAATCACTGTTCCTGAAGCTCTGGCCTTTGTGTAGCCCGATGCTGGAAACCATGAGCAGTGACCGTGATAACGACTGCTGGTCGACAAAAAGTACCGAAAACAAATATAAATTTCACTCGCCAGGCAGTAATTAGACATTTTTTTTCTGGGGTTTAGAGATAACGTACATGGCCGGGTGAATAAACCGGCGGTGGAAACTAGCAAAAAACGACTGGAAGATTGGTGGCTTAAAAGCAGAGAAGTGTCATAATGTTAGTAATGTAGGAACAAAATTTAATAAATAGAATGATGGTTTAGTTAACCATTCTAAATCATGATAGCTACTGCTACCACCCCGTTTCAAAGGGGACGCTCCTATATTCCATCCATGCGTCTCAGAGAACGCTCATGACGGACCTTTCTCGCAGGTTTTACATTATTTATATAAACAAACTAGATAAAAGTACGTAAACGACACGACGTTAGTCCGAGTTTTGTATTTGCTACTAAATGAAATGAATGAAATGAAATAATTATGCTGCTATGGTAGGTCGACATCACGGTGATAAGACAGAGATGGACAGGAGATAAGCTCTTGCCCGTGCATCTCTTGTGATTTGTCTTCTATATTGATTCGCCAACGGCGATTTAATGATTAATGTTTTATCATTTAACACGGGGGGAGGTGTGCGGCCGGTAGTATCATGAATGCTTATGTGCACTATGCTCGACTCGGACATAGTTAGCAGCGCTCTATCCTATGTACAAAGCGTTAAATAGGTAAATATCAGGTCTCGGATTCCTTGCTTCAGTACGTAAAGCACTGAGCACACACACAAACAAAATGCGATGTTCGCCGTGTTTTGTCGAGCCAAACCCAACTCCAAGTCGTCTCTATATATCCTCCCTAGCTGACTGTTCCCACCAGACCTTCTTTATTGGAATGCTCCGTCGCTTCTGCGCATGCGCCAGCTGAAAGAAGTGAGGAGAAATAACTTGCCGGATGTGACGTAGCCTTGTTTTGTTTTGTTTGTAAAATGTCTGCTGCTTCTCGTCGCCGTTTCAAGCGATAGGCCGATAGCTGGTCGCCAGTGTCCGTGATCGCTCGCAAGCCGGACATGGCTGTGGCGATGGTGGCGGACGGGTTTCTTGGCATTGTAGTTTGAATATCGTAGCCGTGTGGCCGTACGTGTTCCTTTCCACTTGTTATAATACTCCTTGAGCTTCGGCCTCGCGTACTGGGGCCCGACCCTCGACATTCGCCTTCCCCTGGCGGCGCCGTATTGTCTTTCTGATTGGCTCAGAAAAGAGTCACGTGCTTCAAACTTGTGGCGCGAAACCATCAGTTGAGGCAAGCACTTTTAGCGGTTACGTCAAAATGACGTAGCCGTGAAAATTGATTTCAACCGGAGCTATCCTTGTTGCCTGGATGACAAATACGAATGATTTTGGAGTGGAAGCAAAGTTACTGATGGTGGTTTGGAGAACACTTATGCTCGATTAACCAATGTGATGAAAATAATGGCATACTGGGAAGGAGCGGATGCTCAAATTTGATTGGCTGGAGCTATGTCACGTGAAACACGTGATACGCAAGCATATTTAGATTACGTCAAATTGACGCGTCATGACGTAACTGACGTGCCGCCATTACCGAAAATGATGACGTTTGGCCGCCATAATTTCGCCGAGTGGCGAGGTGCCCGAATTATGCTAATGAGACTATGGCGACAGGCAAGCTGATTTATGCAGCCGTTAGCCTACCGTAGTTTCTTAGCTTGTTATTAAAAGTAAAAGGATAACTTTATATACACCTTGTATGGCTTTTTAAACGGAATAGAAAGGCAAATTATGAGCACGTATGAAATAAAGGACGTTTGAGACAATCTCTAATGGGGGCAGAAGCGTGCGGCCGCGTGACGGCGCTAACTGCTTTCTTATTTCAAACCCTTTCTTCCCATGGTAAGAAATTATTGGTCTGCGCGGTTATAATAACCCAGCAATGGCGGCGGCCATGGAGGGAGGTACGCTTACGAGTGGTCTTCGTGCCGTTCGTCGTCTGCAAGTAGTGATCGAGGATTTGCTGCAGCACAGCAATGCTGTCAAATTGTCTTGAAAGATAGCTCGTCAGTACAGTCAGATCTGAGGAGTGTAGTGTGGCGGCTTTGCAAGCTCCGAGGCGAGAATTGCCCTGCGCTCGGAGTGTTGAACTGTTGAGCTACTGGTGTTTCGGGTGGAATCGGCAGTGGTGAACGCCTCTGATGTAGGATGGCACGAAATGTATTCGTTCGGCCGAGCAACGAGCTCCTGGAATGTGTCGGGCTTCTCGATGGGTGTCGACCAGCAAGGCAACGCAGTCAATCTGCTGGAAATGCTGCAGCACGTCGAGCATCACAGAGGTAAGCGCAATAGGAAAACCTGCAAAGGTGACTGTTCGTATAGCGTCATTCGCATTCAAGTTGTACGCAGGCGGGAAATGACTGAAGATTAAAGGAATACTTACAGGACGCATGCGGCGAAAAAAAAAAAAAAAAAACTGAGCGTGCTCGTAGTTGTCAAGATTTCTTGGCTAATGGTTTCGACGACCGAGAAAGGAAAGACATGTGAAATCGCCCGATATAAGTCGTTCCTTTAGTTTCAAAATAGAAAATGTTAACCTTCGCACTACAATTTCCGCCACCAACCCGTCTTTACCTGTTACGGAAATGGTTCACTTAAGTATTGCACTGACCATTTCTTGCATTCATAAATTACACTTTACCGCAGCTTAGCTTGCAGCATTGATGATTTTGAATGTTCCTGTGCCATGCGTGTTTGATATTTTATTTGCATATAATTTAGGCACTAAACATTTGCAGGTGATCGTGTGGACCTTGTGCAGCCATTGCAGCACTTCCGATCTGAGTCATCATGTGGTGAGAAGTCCTGGGGCCATATTCAACATCATTAACCTCTCTGCTAGGCTTGTATAATCTGGGAGGCCACGCCTTGTCCCTGGACGGCCACATCAGATGTGAAGTGCTATGCAGATGGACAGCTCTTTTTGAAGATCGTTACAGCTTGTAGTGTGTGCAGATCACATGACATTGACGCCACCTGCAAATGGTAATCGCAGCAGGAACATCGACAAGTACAAGGAAGAGGACATGCAACATTTATATTAATTTGGACAAGAACAACTTGATCACCTGCACTTGAGATTTTCACTCGCTGTCATGATTTTGATATATGCCACAAGTGATCAATGTGCACATTCTTACTGCTTCATGTTCGATAGCATACTGCTGAAAAGCCGTCCAAGTCTTAATTTTTTCTGTGGTTTTGGGATATAACCATCTCTTTGGTGTACATTTTGTTGATAGCATGTGCAAGAACCAAGTTCAGCTCTGGGGTGGCGCAGTGGTTACGGCGCTCGACTACCGTTCCCAAAAACGCGGGCGGCGGCTGCTTTTCGATGGAGGCGAAAAGCAAGGTGCCCGTGTGCTGTGCGATATTAGTGTACGTTAAAGAACCCCAGGTGGTTGAAATTTCCGGAGCCCTCCACTACGGCGTCTCTCATAGCCTGAGTCATTTTGGGACGTTAAACCCCACAAACCAAACCAAACCTTTCTTTGGTGCTATAATTTTTTGTCTACCATCTGTAGACATACTGAGTGTATTCTACAAGTGCTGTGGCCCTCGCTGAGAGCTGTCATTCTTTGTTGTATACTTTGCTTTTTTGTGTTCTGCTTAAACTCAGTGTGCATTTTATTAAGTGCTTCATGTCAATGAAATGCAGGAAGGTACAAAAACGTTCTCCTTCTACCTCCAGAAGTGCCATTCTGAGTAGGACGTGCGTGCACATATAGTTCACAATTCACTTTGGTGTTTGTGGCAAGCAAGCAGTCTGCGACATACTACTTCAGTGAGAATATTTGACATACGTGTACCCTGGTGGATGTGTCTGCAGTCGTTTACCATAGCAGAGTCCATTTCGTTACACCTATCTTGTGTGCTACTAGGGTGAAACGTGAGGTGCCCACTGTGTTTTTCCACAAACTGCAGAGTGAAGTGAGCTGTGCTTCTTTGTATTTGGTTGCCTTTATGCTTGTTTTCTATTGCTTCCTTCATATGCTGAATGTAGATGAACAGCAATCAACTAGTTTTCCCAAGGATAATTTGTGCATCTATTTGGTGGTCATTGTCTTTCATTGTTGTATGCACGAAAAATGAGGGCCCCGCCAACTTGTCAACCCATTTTGGCAATTTTAGATTCCACTTTTGCAAAATTTGCCATTTTCACTTTGCACTGCAATTACCGATGCTTTTTAGTCATGTTAATCAAGATCCCAGATAACCTGTTTAACCTCTGCATCATTTGTGTGGCTCGGCTATAAATGAACATTTTTGTATTCATTTTTTTTTTACAAAGGCAACTATTGACTTCTCTGTTTTGTAACTAGGTGATATTGATGTGCATGTGCACCCACTGGCAAAAGTTCTTGAAGGTGGCTTCGCAGGGGAAAGAATGCATTCATTTGTGTACGAGATAAATTGCTTGACATTTCATGTTACACTATATAACCCATAGTCACAATAATGACGCACAAGCGCAGGAATGAAATAAAAACTTTTTGATAAGATTGTCCTTCATAAATTTTTGACTGCAGCTCTACAAAATGCTTTGCTCCTTTTGTACATTGCTACATATCTTGTTCCATAAAATATCTCCCTCCATGATAGCGTTGTGTGTAGACCTTCCATACCCCTATTATGAGGCTGCTATCTGGGCCAGTTGCTTCTTGACACATTCTTGCTGCTGCCACATGCCCTCCGGCACTCACATATGTTAAAAGAGGGTTGGTAAAGCTCACATATTCATGCTCTAAGCCACTGAAGCATGGCTTCATCACTCGAGATGTTTATCGAATGATTGCAGCTGTGTATAACTGCTTCATTATTTTTTTTCTGTTAGTTGCTTTTGTAGCCTTATCTTCATTGTTCTTTGTGAGCTTTAAATTGAGAATTTTAAGGAAGGGGCAGACATTTTATGCCAATCACTTTCATCTCATTTATGTGGAAGCACTTTCAAGGACACTTTTGTTTCATCATCACTTTTCAACATTTTGTACCATTGTGCTAGTACTGAGTTGTATAACTTTGCTCTCATAAGTGACAGCTGCACTAGTTTCACTTACACCTATCCTATTGTCACATTTGTTTTCTATGTTATCTAGTATCCCTATGCTTTCCTATTATATCAGCTTCAGCAATCCTCTCTGCATTTAACCCTCAGAATGTGTTCCATATTTTGCACGTCTGCTATGTGTACAGCCTAAATTGAACACCACAATATATTCTTAAGATTGCATTCAAAAGATAACTTCCTGAAGGTACAATCCTATTGAACACAGTAGACGTCATACTATCCATAAGTGAGCCATTCTTTTTCATGATGTATTGAAGAATTTGTGAACAAAGCGATTTCATTTTATCTTGACCACATTCGTCTGTTGTTTCTGTGGTACAGCCTCTGCCACAGCTACATCTATAACTTGGCTGTTGGCACCGTGGTCAAATGTCTTGCGAGCCAGCAGAGCCTAATGTAGCGTAGATGTTCAGCTATTGGCTTCTTGCTTTTTTTTTTGATGCAGCAACGTTAAAGCTTCTTTTTTGCACAAAATGTGACGTTGTGAGGGAAAAATCTTGGGCACATTTCAGACAGGTGACATGGCCGAGTACTCAATGTGATGTCTCTGGCTTCACCTTTGAGATGAATGTGTGAGGTGATAAACCTTGCAGGATCTTTGGATAATAAGACAGGCAACCCTTAGGCCATGGAAACGCATCCGTACAGCTTGGTTACAGTGGGCTTTATAGGTATCTAGACAAGTGGTCTTCCACATAATTGGATAACTTACAGGTATACGCTACTGATATGTATCATAGAATAAATACTAGGTGTTAGCAGTAGCAAAGTCGATTCACACGAATGAGAGTCTGCAGACAGGAGCCATAAAAGCTGTTGTGTCATAGCGGTAAATGCTGAGCTTGCGTGTCCCCACAATTGTTTTTAGAGCATGAAGTTTTCAAGTGCTGTGCTGGTTTGCCTGATAGCCGTCACATTGAGTGACTTGCTGAAATAATGCTTAAAGAGCAGCTGCATCACTTTTTGAGAATTTCACGATATTCAGGGATTTAAATCTACATGGGCTGTAGGTAATGCATGCAAAATATTTTTGCGCTAGCAATCGAACTGATGACGTAATCGACGATTAAACCTCGCGCTTCTCCTCACAGCACTAAAGTTCTGCGGAGAAGTTTAGTGATGACGTCACGGACGGTACTATTTCTGATGTTCTTTGCCTTCGCCCACGTCCTGCTGTACATTTTCTGACGGTGCTAACCAACATTTCTAGGGCTTTATTTTCGGCAGCCTTGTTTTCGTTTCTTCAAACCTAGTGTGTCTACGCAGAAAACGTACCCGTACCGTCAATGACGTCATCATGCGTCGCTGTGCAGTGCGGTGAAGCCTGATAGCCGTGGCGATTTTAATCGCTAATTGAGCCATTGTTTCAAGCGCTAACGCCAAAATATTTCGCATGCTTTAAGTACAAGCTGTAATGATTCAACCGCTCGAAACTCATCGAAATCTAAAACTGGTGCACCTTCCCTTTAAGGCTTGTCTTCCTGAGACAAACATTTCTGCTTTTTGGTAGACTGCATAAAGGGAGCATTCTAGGTGTGGCAGGCATTTATGCACAGGTAAAATCATTCTTACACACACTATAACTACCTTTGCCCTGTCCATAACAGAATCAGGGAATACTTGCTCTGTCGCAGGTGCCGACTACCATTTAAATGACGAATTCCATATTTATTTATTTATTTGCAAGTACTGTTAGCCCTTCCGGGCTGTTACAAGGTGGGCAATGTATATTCAAGCAGCACAACAAATTTCCAACTCTTTCTCAAAAGTTTCTAAAGAACAAGTTTTTTCAAATACGCTTCAGTCAAGGGTGTTCCATTCAATGATTGTTTTAGGCAGAAACGAAAATTTAAATACATCAACTCTTGGCACATAGACATCACTTTGATACTGGTAATACTGCGGAACGCATAGCATCCCTTGACTGTAGTTGCAGCCTAGTGGTTTGAGCATTTGGGGACCAATCTTCAGTGGTGTTGGGTACTCTTTGGTAAAACAGTAGGTGCTTGCTTTGCTGGTGCTGGGGTTATCTTGGGCCAAACACTTGGAGAATGGGTTTTTGACCCTATCTTGTGCTCCCTTGCCTTGTATAACTAATTTCTCTTCTTTGGTCTCCAAGGCCGTGCCACCTTTCAGATATGGCGATGAGCTGTACAAGTACAATACTGTAATTACTTGAATGTGTGACAGCCTTTCATTTTTTAGGCTGTGTATTGTAGAGTGTGGAGTGCTGTAAATAAATTTTGTATTGTTTTGTATATTGTAATTTTCAGTTTTCTTATAAGCAAGGCTTGATGTCAGGTGTATGTAAAAAAAATGCCAAAAAGTACTGAAAGCAAATAATACACCAATTGTTAGTCAACGACGAGCTGTTTAAAGCTACAGGGAATGTATTGCGTGAGTAGCAGGTCTCTTAAAGTTTGCATGTTTTGCCAAAATAAAGGACAGAAGCTATACTGCAACCTGTTGGAAAAACCATGCATACAAGACACACTAGCTGCAAATCATACGCTCATTTAAACAAGCCATCACGTTTAGGTTTCCAATGATATGCAATCAGAATATCGAAAAAGTAAATTCCATGCTTTATTCCCATATTTATGCCCGTATTCAGGTGAGGTTCATTTGAGCATGTTTTTGAGTCAGAGTGTAGAGAGTGGATGTTAGACAGTTGCACGTTGGACATTATGCATTGCTGGAAGAGCACACAGGGGATGGCAAAGCCAATACAAATCATACAGTATTATCACCTGGCAATAAAAAATCCAGAACACCACCCGATTGCGTTGCTGTCTCTCCTAAAAATAATGTACTGCAGGCCACATCAGCCTTGCAATTCATGTTTCTTTTTGTTTAATATTGTCCCTGTGCATACTTCTGTTTTCCTTTTTTGTTGCTGTTACTTTTTACTTACGGTGTCCTTAAAGTCACGCTTGTTTTCCCCTTTGGCTCCCTTGCTTCACTCAGAGACAGGTTCGGGCTTTGTGTAGCATGTGCACTGGTTAATGTGTGCATGAATGCTACATTCAATGACAATTGCTTCAAGAAAATGGTTTCCATACTGCATCTAGCTCATTGTAATTAGGCATCATATATCATATTCACTCTTCATGTCTGTTCCTTCACTTCCTGAGCGTCAAATAAAAAAAGTGAAGGCATTTCTCTAGCTGACCTCTTCACCCTTCTCTCCTCTGAAGAACCTTGCTGCACTGAAAGTGCCAGATGCTATTGCAAGTGCAAAACTGGTAAACAGTAGCAAAGGAACTATAGGCTGTACCTGACAAATTTTGTTTCACTTGTGACATTGTGGTGTGATGTGTACCTGCATCAGACGAGCAGTGTTGCTACTTTTATAAAATGTTTTTATGCAACATGCTCAGAAACCGAGGAGAATAATACCGACAGATTTTTTATTTTATTTTAACGAGATAATTAATACATCTGCCACAACACAGTGACACTCTGCATGCGGTGAAATGTGCATACAACGTGCTATGTACGTCTAATTCAGGGCACATTAAATGCCATCAGCGTGAAAGCTAACCTGTTGCTGCCAGTGGGCATCTGCATGGTTACACTTTTTATTGCATTTTCATTGCTGCCAGAAAATCTTATCTGCTTATTTTTGCGGCTGCGTGAAAACGTCCCCGCCGCGATGGCTCAATAAAAAGTGTAACCATGAAGACGCCGGCTCTCTGACCCGCAGTATGTGCGTAGCCCAGTCAAGACGATCGCATTTCGATGGAATTAACACGCCAGCGTGTTAATTCCATCCTAAAGGTGGTCCGATGTCAGCGCAGGCTAAGATCGTCAGATATATGGCCTAATCGAGCTCTCCACTATGCGTGTTTTCACTACGCCGCTTCACCGGGCCGATATCCGCACGCTACGCCACTGAAGCCGACACGTAGCCGTAACAGACTTAACATGATGGAAACGGTGGGCTGCCGCAGGCAGTTTCCAACGGCAGTGATACCTTGAGAAGGCCAGCGTTGTTGTCGAACAGGTGTGTCTCTTCTCTAGTGGCAACTGCAGCCCGAAAATCCGCTGGGCGCTTCCAATTCTCAGTATTCGTAAACAACTTCTTTATACCCACTAGCTGAGAAGTGAATGTGCAAAGCTCGATCCTGATACTCGCCGATTTCTTTGCGCGACTAAGTCCATAAATGAAACTTACGCACAGCTAACCACATGCACGCATCTCAAGTAAGGCATCGCTCACACTTGACGACCGGCTGTTTGTGGGGTTTGCGTCGAGTACCGCCGTTCGCTCAGCCTAGCTGCTGCTGGACGTCCGACAGCGTGTGTACTGTGATTCACTGTGGTCGCAACGACCGTAACTAATAGTACAGTACAGCCGCAATGTATACGTAAGTATCTCACTATCTCCTCAGCCTTACCCTGCAGCGTAAACACGGTTCACACCGACCGTTCAGCTTCTCGGCATCGCAGCGTTGGCATTTTTGTAATCGGCGCCAAGTAGCAGACGACGGCGTTAATTTTTTGTAACTTTTTTTCCTCGTTTTTTAAATTTCGTCATCATTTTCTGTTTATACGTGTTTTAGCGCCGCCCCAATGTTCACGTCACGGGTACGTCACAACATGGCCGAAAAGGCGAATATCGAGGATCGGGTAGATGGGAGCGGCTAAAACTCGCCATGAATAATGCCAGTGTTGCCTGGATT